>JAJONR010005522.1:0-38967 GCA_029582245.1 Solanum etuberosum | reverse complement strand
TTTATTTTAAAAGATCTGAAAACAATAAAAATAAAATCACTTTGGAAGGTAAGTTTTATTTTCAATTGTTTCAAAAAGAAAAAAAAATAGAAGAAAATCTATGTTTACTTTTATGTTTAATAAATAAGCTAGTGATTTTCATATTTTCCTTAATTACTTTTTAAAATTAGTTATTTATTCTTCTTTTATTTTTTGTTAGTTCAAAATATTTAGCTAACATTTTTATCATGATATTTTATTTTATTTCAAAATGAAAAGAAGAAACAAAAAATCAATTATAAGAATAATAATTAACCTAAACTAACCACTTCAACATGCACACTCCCTCAACCCCCTTAATCTCCGACTCACACGCCCCCCCCCCCCCCCCGACCATTCCCTCACTACTACACTATATATTACCAACACTATATACAAAAATAAAACTTATTCAGACCCCTATATTACACAAACGCAGCAAGCAAAAAAAAGTCTCCATTTTATTTTATTTTATTGTTCTTTCAAAATATCCACAAACACATTTTCACATTTTCTTCCTTTCTCATTACTTCCATGCCAACAAAATACATATATCACTCTATATAACTTAAAAAGATATGACTTAAATAAAAAGATTTGTGGGTGTTCTAACCGAGCTTCGTTCAAGATTTGATGGTATTTAATATCTTTATTTGAAGTTAAACTTAACCTTATCTTTTTTAATTTATTTACGAAATTTGATGTAATTATGTGATAAGTTATCTTATAGGTTTTTTATTCATAATCTGATTTAAATGAATATTGAGTTGAGTGTTATATGTCAATTTAATGCATGAGGATGTCTTTAATTGGTGATTATATATATATTTGTTAATTTTTATTAGTCAGCTGTTATCGCTTAAAATTAATAGATCTTGGCGGTGTGGTTGTCTTAACTTAGATGTCAATAGTGATAAAGTACGGATTATTAAGCTAAAAAAATATTGTCATTTTTATTTTATTAAAAGAGATTTATTTTAGCAATTCGTCATTTTTTTGTTGGATTAATGAGTAGTAGCAATATTTGTATGCTTAATTTTGACATTAACTTTATGAGTAAATAAAATAAAAAGATATTAAATTATGAAATAATTGATATTGTATCTTAGAAGTTGAGTCTTTATTAGAAACAAATATTTAATTTTAATATAAAATAAACTTTTACGCACATTAAAAATATTTGTTTCAATTAAGAATGTGGTTGCACATCATCACTGAGACAGTTAAAAGAAACTCAAGGATGCGCTGACGCACCTTGTCAAAAAAGATAATTAATTTTCATTATTTTAAAGTAAGACTTATAGACAAATTTTTTATGTGCGATGCAAAGAAGGAAATTATATCTCTAAATGCCAAGACCAAGAATGCGGTTACGCATCTAGGTTGAAACCAAATAAAAGTTGAACAATAAAAATGCGAACAATTCATGACCTGTAATATTATATACAAAAAATATTTAAGTCAAGTATATGTCGATAAAAGAGACCATGCTAGAACAATGGGACTCGAGGAATTCCTAATACCTTCCCCTCGGTCCACATAATTTCTTACCCGAATTACTATTTTGTAGATCAAAATAAAGTGTTATTACCTTTTCAATAGGGATTAAAAAGAACAAGGTGACTTGAAACACCATAACTCAATTCTTAGTGGCGACTCTGTAATAAATAAAAATAGTCGCTATTCAATACCTTAACTTCAATTGGAGAAACACTACCGTGTCGAGAAAGGTGAGTGACCTCCTAGATAATTGGACTTGATATAGTAGGACCCTCCTGGATTTTGAGACTTAAACTAGTAAAATTTAATTTAACTTGATCATCATGAGGAATGTAGTTGATTGAAACATTGAAAAGTAATATGAAGAATGCATCAGAACAAAGATCGAGTCATCTAGAGTCTCGATTAAAAGATAAGCACCATCTTTTATTTGTCACACAAAATTTTCTTTACTATAAATTGGGAAAAATAAATGTGCGCTATTACTCGGGTCTTTTAAACTTCAGGGATCTGCTTGTAGAATAAGTTCAATCCACATTTCAAGCTCAGGATCTTATCTTGAAATCAGTCAATTGTCAAGGCCATTTTCAATTCAAGTAGCAGTAGCTCACCTTAATAATAAGTTTTATTCATAATCTGATTGAAATGAATATCTCACCACTTGAGAAGGGATGAATATCAAAGTAAAAAATCAATAGATGCTACATAAATAGGGTCTTACACTTGTATTTTCTTTAATTTTTGTCTTTCATTTTCATGTAAAAATAGGAACCATGAACTGGAGCCTTGATGGGATATCACTTGACTTCCAACTCATCATTTCATCTCCATGAACTACATGTGACATGATTCCCTTATAACAAGGGATTTGTAGGATCTCCATAACCAGGACTGGGTCGCATATATTTCCCTATCAAATAAGAGGTTGGTCAATATTGTCACATTGTCTACTTCTTTGTTTGCAAACTCTTTGTGTTTTGAGACAAAGACGGGCAAACTATAGATACAAAAATATTTAGTACTTAAATATATGGTTTAACACTATATTTAGTACTTAAAATATATTTTTTTAGTAGATTTATTTTTAAATGATCTGAAAATTACAAAAATTATATATTCTTGATTAGTGATAGATTTACACTCATTTGAGGCCTATTTAGCTCAACAATATGCCTAATTTTATCCTATTATAATGATATGTTGATGATTTACAGCTATAAAGGCTAAGGAAAAAGGCAAGGATGAATGTATGAATGAAGGGGAAAAACCTGAAAAGAACTGTAAACCCACATTGGTGATTGCCTAACATGAAGGGAGGATCAACCAATAGGTATGACCTCGCCCAAGTTTATAGCACACACTAATAAAATTAATTGAGGCAGGTCGGCGAACTAAAATGCAAAGGGGTTGAGCATCACTGAATATAACATCACTTGGAGAATAATTGAAGGTTTGAAAGGCGAACAAAGGCGGTACTCGATGATACACAGAATGAGAATGGCAGACTAGAACGAGCTCACCAACTAAGGTTCAAACACTTGAGGCTTAGAGCAAGAGAAAGGCACGCTGAAGAGCAGTTGGCGATTCACTAAATGTGATTGGTGAGCCCGACTAACATCGCCCCATGGGTAAAGCATTGAGTGTTTGGACAAATTTTGGGGAAATTATAAATATCCCAGAGGAGAGAGAAAAAGGACGTTATTGTGGAAAGTAAATTTTTCAAGATATAAGAAAATTGTTAGAGAGAGAAACACTTGCACTTTTTGAAAAACACTTTGCTAGTTTTGGGGATTTTCAACTTTGCTCTTAAATTTGACAAATTGACATCTAAGTTGGTATTTCTTGTAATTGCTTAATTTTATGTTACCCATGACTGCTTTTATCATAACCCGACTTCTTGAGTCATGATGGCGCCTACTAAAACCAGTAGTAGGTAAGCCGACCCATAACCAAAACAAGAAGTAGTGAGTACAAGGGTAGAATTAAACAGAAAATAATGCTAACAATAAGAAAAGACAGAAATGGATTGCAAACCAAAAACTATATAAAAATGAACCTTTACAGAACCTGGAAGTCACCAATACAGAGCTGTCTAACGAGATAATTACAAGTCCCGAAAATGGACCACAAAAAGCCATCTCAAAGGCAAAAGATAAGCTAACATAAGTACAGAAGGAGACAGGCTGATCCGGAATGCCAAGTGCTCATCCTCGTCTCTAATATCCACAAGCTGCAAAAGACGGCACGAACGACCATCGCTGGTAGTAGGCACTAGGACCTGCATCACAAAAAGATGTAAAGTATAGAATAAGTAAAAAAAATAAGGTACTCAGTAGGAATCATAGCCTGACAGAGCAAGAAAGGTAAAGACAATTTGATAAGATAGAATCTATACACAAACACAGTCCGAAGCGGATATGAAAAGAAGGCACACAAACATACCAGAAGTAAATCTAATTACAAGTAAACTAAACCTAAATGGAACCCCATAATCCTAGAAGGTACACTCGTGCGCAAGTTAAAATAAAATTCGAACGGACCCCCAAAAGCCCGATAGGTACACAAAATATCTAAGTCTACAAGACAGAAGAGTAATCTAGATCTGAATCCAAGAACCAGTAAACTCCTAGCTCAGCTAGAAAAAGTGACAATCAACTGAACCAATCAAATCCAAGCCCCGCTAGCAAGAGTGACTATCAACCTAGGCCGCCCAGCCATACAATCCACTCCCAGGGGCGTCAACCGCGTAGCTAGCAAGAGTGTCTCATGGGCGTGTAAACTCCAGAGAGGATCTCAGATATCAAGGCCGCCCAGGTGCCCAACCCATTCACAGGATCATCAGCCGCCAAACTAGAAAGAGTGCAAGGAGGCGTATCGACTCTGAGGAGAATCTCAAGAAGCCTCCAAGCCACCGGGGATCAACGTCCACCCTAAACGATATCATAAAAGTCTCTAAACCAGAAGCACTCAAATCATGAGAAAGCACACAATCTCCCCTAGCGCATCGGAGCTGTAGAAATAGGGAGAGGAGGCAAAAAGGGTAGCAAGTAGCGCAAATGCCAAACCTAAGGCTGATACTATCAGACCCAAGTCTCCTATTTTATTCTACAAGGAGCTAGTCAATCTAAAAACACGTCGTAGATATACCATAGTAACAAGGTCCATAGGTCTAAGGCAACTCTAGTCTATCCTAGGCTAAGGCCAAATCATGCTCAAAAAATAAGTAATCAAACAAGTAAATCACATAGCATGCTAGAATACACATACAACCCACAACCACCGGGGTACAACCTTCAAACAGTAGTAATCAACCCTAAATCATGGTCTCTAGAAAGAAAAGGAATAACTAGATACCCTCCCTGATTCACAATTATAGTCATGAATTCACACATTCGTGCTCAATCAAATTATAAAGGAAGTCGTAGCATACCTGTAGGCCGATTGCGCGGTTCCAAATCACAAGGCCAGAGTTTTTCCCTTCTGAACGGCCTATAATTACTTACACACTCTCAAAAATAGAATCACAAAAACAATACGGTTGTTTAGACACAAAAATCACCAAAAAGAGAGACATACCAGTGTTTAGAGTCAAACGGGAATCATGGAACCTGTGCTGGAATTTATAGAATTGACTCCATCAAGAGGTCCTGAACTACACCTTGAACTTGTGTTCTAAATATGAACACAATCTGAGGCCTATTACAACCCAGAATAACACAAGCAACAAAATCAACATGGGAAGTAACAAAGAAAGATGGGGTAGCAGCTCAATCACAAAATTCACCTCAAACGGAAGTCCCGCAGCATCTCCCGGTCACTTTATCTCATAGCCACGCTCCCAACGATCACCAAGGTCTTTGAATAACTCAAATCGGAGCTCCAAAGCCCAAGACATAGTATTTGGAAGAATGAGGGCTAAGCTGAAATTTCTGGGTATAAATACCCAAAACTGGTGGTGAAAAAAGAAAATCTAGTCGCTAAAAGTCACATATCTAGTCGCTAAAAGCCTGCATCAGATATCAACACTTCAGTTTGTTCCCTCAAACTCCAAATTCTCCGACGGGGAGTTTAGGATTAATTTGGAACCCCGTGCGTGCAAATGAAATATGCTACCCCATCGAATTCGGTATTCTGGACTAAGTGGAATGATCAACACTTTCATTCGAGTTCGTTTTGATGAAAAGTGGGTCCCACACCCAAGATTTGTTTGAAGCTAAAAACCACAAGAAGGCTCAAAATGAGACTGGGAGCCTAGGGAAGCGTACAAAAGGTCGTTCTAGACCAAACTTGACATTCGGGATCTAGACGGCCTTATGGAATTCTCATGTGAGCACGTTTACCAAATTCAACCCTTAGATTAAGCTTCAAAGATACAATGCCTAACGAAAAAAACTCACACAAAAAGTCTCGGGGCCCAAAAGAACCATGCGCCTCGCCTTAAATGGCCCTTCTAAAACTGATGAAACTGTCAGAGTTGCATTTTGTGACTGTCTTTCTAAAATTTTGACTGAAGTCAACCATTCAAGTTTCAAAGGCTCCAAAATATGAAAACTTGCACAAAAACTAAACGAACGACCAGGTAACCGAACTGTCAGTCCCATCAAATCATAAATGACTTAGGGTCGCTAAAAGAAAGCTCTTAACGACGGACATGATGCATAAACACAGAAAGGACTTGGAGGTCATTACAACATCCACTACAAAAAAGGACTTTCGTCTCTCAAAAGTAAGAGTGATTAAGTACTTGAAAGCTCAAACAAGCCTGGAAACTGCTCACACATATCTTGCTTTGTCACATAGGTAGCATGCTCAACTGGATGATGCCTGAAACGGACCTTAACCACATGAATGGCTCTCAAGCGCAACCGTTGCACATCTCTTGCAAGAATTGCAACTGGCTCCTCTACGAAAGTCAACTAATAATCGAACTCTAATGCATCATACTGAAGCACATAGGACTTATAAGGAACATACCGGTGCAACATCAAAACATGAAAGAGTGGGTGGATAGCTGAGAACATCGGAGGCAAAGCTAACTCATAAACAACATCTCTAACTGTCTTAAGGATCTTTGAAGGCCCAATATACCTGGGGCTAATCTTGCCCCTCCTCCAAAATCTCATCACGCCCATCATGGATGACACACAGAGGATAACTCTATCACAAATTTAAAACCTCAAATTTCGTCACCTACGACCAGCATAACTTATGTGCCTACTCTGAGTTGTCCAAAGTTTGTCCTGAATAATCATCACCTTCTCCAAATCCTCTTGAATAAAGTCTGTGCAACAGGATCAAGGCTCTATAAAGTCAAACCAACCAATCAGAGAGCGACAACTCCTACAATATAAGGCCTCAAATGGGGCCATCTAGAATCTAGAATGGTAGATTTTGTTGTATGCAAACTCTACCAAAGGCAAGAACTAGTCCAACTGACCATCAAACTCTAATACACAAGCCCGCAACATGTCCTCAAGGACCTAAATAGTACGGTCTGACTGACCATCCGTCTACGAGTGGAAGGTTGCACTATGGTCAACGAGAGTGCCCAACTCATCCAGGAAAGTCCTTCAAAATCTAGAACTGAATAATAGAGACTGGCAAACCATGAAGATGAATCACCTCACGAATGTAGATACGGGTTAACCTCTCGGCACTGAATGAAGACTGAACAAGGAAGAAGTGTGCTGACTTGGTTAATCGATCATTAATGACCCAAATGCTATCAAAACCTCAAGAAGTCTGAGGCAAACATGCCACAAAGTCCATATTGATGTGACCCAACATCCATTCATGAATGGCTAATCTTTGAAACTCACAACTAGGTCTCAAATGCTCGGTCTTCACTTTCTGAAAACTAAGGCAACGAGCCATAAAATCTTCAATATGTCTCTTCATGCCGGCCCACCAGTAATGCTGCCTCAAGTCATGATACATCTTCCTGGTGCTCGAATGAATATAACATCTAGAATCATGGGCCTCCCGAAGTATCAAAATAATCAAACCCCCAACCTTCGGGACTCAAATACGACCTGCAAACCTCAAAACCTCGTTTGAGTGTAAGTTAACCTGACTAGTATCACCCGCTAACACTCGATCTCAAAGTCCCATCAAGGCTTCATCCTCAAGCGTCACAAATCTGATCAAGAAGAGAGGACTAAACTCCCATATAGGCTAGAATATGCTTATAATCTGAAACATACATCTGATTAGCTAAGGACTAAATATCCAAACCTAAAGGTCACTCCACAGTAAATAATAAGGTTAGACTACCATACTCACTTCCTTCCGACTGAAGGAGTGCTCCACCACATTTGCCTTTCTTTGATTGTAGAGAATAGAGAGTTCATAGTCCTACAGAAGCTCAATCAACCTTTGCTGCCTCGAATTAAGATTCCTCTGGCTCATGATCAGGTAAAGACTCGTGTGATCAGTGTAGATCTCATAAAAAAAACCATACAGGTAGTGCCTCTATATCTTAAGCGTGAAAACCACCGCCACCAACTCCAAGTCATAAATGGGGTAGTTGCGCTCAAATAGTCTAAGATGCCTCGACACATAAGCAATAACATGGCCCCACTGCATCAATCAATGACCCAAAGTGACGCTGGATGTGTCACAATAAACCGTGAAGCCTTAGCCGTCAACTGGAAGAGTCAATATAGGAGTAGTAGTCAACAACTCCTGCAGCTTCTCAAAGCTCGACTCACACTCCTAAGGAACACTCAAAAGGAACATCAAGGTGGGTCAACCGAGACAAAGGTATTGCAATAGCGGAGAAGCCCTCCACAAATAATCTATAGTAGCGTGCCAAACCGACGAAGCTCCAAACCTCAGTAACTGAAGTGAGCCTAGCCCAATAACGAATAGCCTCAATCTTCACTGGATCTACCATGATACCATCCTTAGACACCTTGTGCCCCAAGAATGCTACAGACTTACGCCAAAACTAAGACTTTATGAACTTGGCATAAAGACTCTGATCGTTCAAAGTCTGGAGCACCATCCTCAAATGCTGCTCATGATCATTCCTACTCCGCGAGCATACCAGAATATCATTTATTAACACAATGATGAACAAATCATGATACGGTCTAAACACCCGTTTCATCAACTCTATTAAGGCGGCAGGGGGCATTATTCAGCCGAAAAGTCATAACTAGGAACTCATAGTGGCTATGTTGAGTCCTAAACGTTATCTTAGGGATATTTGTTGCCCTAATCCTAAGATGATGGTAACTAGATCTCAAATCAATCTTCAAAAACACTGAGTCATCCTGAAGCTGGCCGAATAGATTATCAATCTTATACATGGGGTAACACTTCTTCGTCATTACCTTATTCCACTGCCTTAAATCTATGCATATTTGCATCTGTCCTTCTTCTTCACAAACAGAATAGGAGCCCCCCAAGTTGACACACTAGGCCTGATGAATCCCTTACCCAAGTGGTTGTGAAGCTGAACATTGAGTTTCTTGAGCTCTACAGAAGCCATTTGATCTGGCGGAACGGAAATAGGCCGAGTACCTAGCTCAAGCTTAATAGGAAAGTCAATATCACACTCTGGGGTAGGCCAGGTAGGTTAGTAGGAAACACATCTATAAAATCACAGACAACTCGAATGGACTCAACTGAAGGGACATTGCTACTCACGTCACACACATAGGCAAAATAAGACAAACACCCACTAGCCACTAGCCTCTGACCCTAAACAAAACAGATAAATCCAACCAATGTGCTACTAATGGAGCCCTGCTACACCACTGGTGGAATACAAGGCATGGCTAAGGTAATGGTCTTATAGGAACAATAAAAATCATGTGATAGGAGTATAACTAGTCCATGCCCATAATCACATCAAAATCAAGCATATCTAACAATATAAGGTCAGCCCGGGTGTCACGCCCTATATAGTTACTAAGCATCATCAAAACACCTTATCCACTACTAAAGACTCACCCACGGGTGTCGACACACGCAACAACGCTGCCATAGTCTCTGAACTCATACCCAAATGAGAATCATAATACACAGACATAGAAGAATATGTAGAACAAAGGTCAAATAAAGTCGAGGTGGGCTAATGGCATAAAAAAATTGTACTTGTGATCACATCATTCGATGCCTCAGCCTCTTCCCTTACTGAAGCTGCATAGAAATATCCATGTCCACCTTTGCCCTGTCCATCAATTCTACAACCTTACTTTTCTCCCACGGGACCACCCCAAATACCCTATTGTACATCACGATGGTCCTGACCCTAACCTCGACCTCTAGCTAGAGGTGGTCCTAGTGGAGCTGGTAAAGAAGGTTGTGGAACTAGAGCAATCCGTCTATGAAAAGCGCAATATCTAGCCTACTGACCTAACTCACAATAATCTAAACAACCTGAAGATGACCTTCTCCCAGATGAACGACCACAACGACTTTGAAGTGCTAGTCTGGGATTCATGACTCTAGTTAGAGCCAACCTCACTCTGGCTATATCGATCACCCTCTAAACTTTATAATGAGGCATGAACAGGCTGACTAGGTAGACCCTGTTGAAACCACTGTCGAGCCTTATTATGTGAATCTCTTGGCCTAGAATAGGACCAACTATAACTACCATATTGTGACTGCTCCTTTGGGCCTTACGATGGAGTTGCTCAATAGTGCAAGCATGATAAACATCATCTAGAAATAAGCGACCCGCTGAAACCATAGACTGAGCCTGAATCTACACCTTCAGTCTCAACACACTAACAAAGCACCAAACCCTCTCCTCCTAAGTAGGAAAAATCATGGTAGAATGGTGGGAGGGCTCATGAAATCTTACCTTGTACTCTGACACTGTCATAGAACCGTGCTCCAATCTAGAAAATTGATCTCTAATGCTGCGAGGAATCAGCCTGGCCAAGAAAGTCTTAGAAAAACTCGGTCCAGGATACTAGAGGAGATCGAACTGCCCTTTTCTCAAAAAAAGAACGCCACCACTATCTGGCTAGCCCATCAAGCTAATAGGTAGTGAAGTAAGCTTCTCTCGACTATACGACACCCAAGGTATGCAGCCGCTCATGGCAAATAGTTAGAATGTCACGACCCAGGGATACCCCTTGATGTAACATGGCGTATAGGACCCGATAGACCCCATACAAGCCACTTAGCATTCATAACATAAGAAATAGAATAATAGAAGTAAAACAATAGTTCAAGTCCAATGGTTTTATAAAAGAAAAGCAGAAGTCTAAAACATTTGTCTCAATAGTCATCTAATACAATCGAATGAAATTGGGCCTCGCCCATACATCATGTCCAAAACTGAAAGTAAGATAAAAACGGAAACAATGAAAGTCCTTCCTCAAAGCATAAGGACTTACCAAAGCTCGGGAACCTCGAAATCAACCACTTAGCCATGAAACTGAGAAACCTGACTATCAGACACTGCATTCGGGTAAATGTAGGCAAGAGTATGCGTTAGTACAAAACAATGTACCAAGTATGATAGCTATGCATAAAACATTTAAATCATGTAAAAAGAGGACATTTCATGACATGCAATTGACAAGGCGAAAACATGATATAAAAAAGATAGAAAACATAAGTCATAAAACATGGTCAATTCAAGCTAACATCATTTGGAACCTTTGAACACATATGAGATTCTTCTTGAAGTAACCTTATTACATTATTAATGTGGGGAATTAGCCTTAACCGACATAGAGACCATGTGAGTTATAACATGATCCCTCGGTGTCTCCCAAACCGAAAAGGGTTGTCCTAAATTCCAAGGTAAGGACCATGAACTTCTAGTTTAGGTGGATCCACTAGCTAATGTCTATCTAGACAATCATCTTATGGGGCACATAGGTAAGGGATAAGGAGATTTCTTCTAGAAATCTGGCCTCTACTAACGAGAGAGCTTCCATTTCAATATCCTCGCGGTGCTAAGCATAAATCCCCCGAAACAGTCTTTTCTTACTTGTTCTGATTATCCATGGAAAGGCACGCCATCTTTTCAATCCAACCTAAGTCATAATCCATGGAAAGGTATCATTCAGTAACCAATCCAAGTTAGGTTTCGTTACGATAGCTCTTAATCTTTGATTCAATTAGGTGAGAAGACCTTTCAACCTTAGAATCCTTTATTATGTGAGAAAACCTTTCAGATCATTCTTTCATGTGTATATGAGAAAATCCTTTCAATAACACAACAACAACATCATCATTGATACTTTACTCTCAAAGCATCCTTAAAACATTTGCATAGATTTCATAAGAACATGCATAATTCCATAATTTACCTTTCAAGGTTCAAAACCCACTTTCAATCATCAACATTTTGAAAACATGGGATAGATATGGATTTCATCATAAATTCATGTAATTCTATCAATACATGATCAATTTCATAAAACTCTTCCTTTATAATCGAAATCCCACATCATATGATCATAACTTGAAAACATGGGGATTACATGGGTTTAATGGGGGAAATAATCATAAAATCATAGTATTTCATCAATTCATGCATAAGAGATCTTGATTCAATCATTTAGATTAATAATCAAGAGAACCCATGGTAATTGAAGAAAACCCTAACTAAATTTGGGATTTCTAACTTGAAAATAGAAGAATTTGGGAACTCCATAAATGGAAGGAATCCATGGATGAAAACTATCATACCTTGAAGCCAATTGCTAATCTTAAATGGAAGAATTCAGACTTGACTTGAAACCCTAGGTTGAATCCTTCTTCTTCAAGCTTTCTAGAGAGAGAATTATTGGAGAGTTCATCTTTTTGGTGAGTTTGAAGAGAATGAAGTGAATGGGTGAGTTTTGGAGTTAAAATCACATACATAGGGGTCTTAGTGAAGGGTGAAACAACTTAGTATAGAGATAAAATAATTAGGAAATGACCCAACTACCCCTAAAAATAACTGCCAGCCCACCATCCACGGCCATGACCGACGAACCGTTAACAGGACGACGGGCCGTCCTTCACGACCGTCGTTCGTGGTCAGAAACCTGATTTTGCTCCATTGAACCACGGACCGTGGTATGACCGACAGTCCGTTGGTCAGGTCGTGGTCCTGGGCCTTTAGGGCCTGTTTGAGGAATGCCATCCACGGATACACCTACGGTCTGTGGTCCCATCCTAGAGTCGTGGGTTGGCTCCTACAGCTTCTGAAAAAAAGTTGTCTTACCCTCTTTCGGATCCGGGGTGTTACAATATCTCCCCATTGAGATCATTCATCCTCGAATGAGATTCAAGCTAGTACGAAAAGAGTAGGAGAGGAACTAATAACCCAACCATCAATGCAACTTCATTTAAATGCATATAACCAAGGAGGAACTATCGACTCCAAGCTAAGACGTAATCAAAACATCATAAGAGGGGTGGAACAAAATCTAACAGCCCATCATACATGCAATACACGTATTCGAGGAGGAAACATCAACTCCAAGCTAACATCTAAGGAGAAAACCTCAACTCCAAGCTAAAAACATACTCAAATGCATATATCCGAGGAGGAAACATCAACTCCAAGCTAAAGGCATGTTCACAATATCATACCTAGTAGTCTACATGCAATTCAAACTCATGTGCACGTAAACATGTAGAAATCAATCAAATTGACTCGTTTTCTCAAAATTTGAACTTTTCATAAATCATGCATAGTAAGGAAATCATGGAAACATATAAGACACATGACTCCAAAAAAAAGAACAAACCATGAGGAACTTATTACCTCAAGCTAGAGTAGGAATAGAAGGAGAGAGATGAGGATATCGGGACATCATATCCACCTCGGCCTCCCAAGTAGCACTCTCAACTAACTGATTCCTCCACAACACTTTAACGGAAGCTACTTCTTTATTTCTCAACTTCTTGACTTGCCGGTCTAGAATCTCAACCGGAACTTTCTCATAAGAAAGATTCTCCTTAACTCCAAAACCTTTTAAGGAAACTATGGATGTCGGATCACCAACACATTTCTTCAACATAGAGACATGGAAATCTGGATGCACCGATGCCAACTCATTTGGCAAGTCTAGGTCATAAGCAACCTTACCAATACGTCTCAAAATCTGATATGGGCCTACATATCGGGGGATGAGCTTCCCTTTCTTACCAAACCTCATTACACCATTCATGGGTGAAATTTTCAAGTAAACCCAATCATGAACATCAAACTCAAGATCTCTTCTTCTCATATTGGCATATGACTTTTGCTGACTTTAAGTTGTTTTCAGCCTTTCTCTAATAAATTGAACCTTCTCTATGGCCTCATGTACCAACTCGGGACCTATTAGGGAAAATTCACCCACCTCAAACCATCATTTACTAGATCTAAACCTTCTACCATATAATGCCTCAAATGGAGCCATATCAATACATGAGTGATAGCTATTGTTATGAGAAAACTCAATCAATGTCAAATGGTCATCCCAATTACCCTTAAAATCAATCACACAAGTCTTTAACATGTCTTACAAAGTTTGGATTGTATGCTTCGCTTGCCCATCCGTTTGGGGATGAAAGGTCGTACTAAGCTTAACTCGAGTACCAAGACCCTTTTGGAAGGACTCCCAAAACTGAGAAGTTAATTGGGTACCACGATCGGAAATAATAGACAAAGAAACTCCATGCAACTTTAACATTCCCTCAAGTACAAATTGGCATAGTCTTCCGCCAAATAGGAAACCTTGACGGGAAGAAAATGAGCCGATTTCGTCATCCGATCTACTATAACCCAAATAGAGTCATGTTGTCATCGGGTGCAAGGAAAACCAACAATAAAGTCCATATTATAATCTTCCCACTTCCAAGTAGGAATACTAATATCTTGGGACAAACCTCCCATTTTCTGATACTCAACTTTCACTTATTGGCAATTCAGACACTTAGCCACAAATTCTGAAATATCCTTCTTCATCCCATTCCACCAATAGACTTCTCGTAAATCACGGTACATCTTAGTGGCTTCCGGGTAAATGGAATATCGCAAACTATGGGCTTCTGAAAATATTTGTTCCCTTAAATCATCAACATTTGGAATACACAAATGACCTTGATATCTAAGTACACCATCTCCTCCTTGGGAGAAAGCCTCAACGGATTTCTTAAGCACTGCTTCTTTAAATTCGACCAAAATTGGATCAAGACCTTGCTTGGCTTTCACATCCGCCACAAAGGATGATTCTGAGCCGTTGTGAACCATAACACCACCTTTGGTGGAATCCACTAACTGAACACCCAATCGGGCCAATCTACGAACATCTCGAACCAACTCTTTCTTACCTTCTTCAACATGAGCAACACTACCCATAGATAACCGACTAAGAGCATCTGCCACCACATTTGCCTTTATGGGGTGATAGATAATACTCATATCATAATCTTTCATTAAATCTAGCCACCTTATTTGGCGAAGATTTAGATCTTTCTGATTAAACACATACTGCAAACTCTTGTGGTCGGTAAACACATCTACGTGAAGGAAAAAACAACCGCTGCTAGTTCAAGGTCATGGGTAGGGTAATTCTTCTCATGAATCTTAAGTTGCCTTGAGGCATAGGCAATAACTTTCTCATTTTGCATAAGCACACACCCTAGCCCAATTCTAGAGGAATCAGAATAAACAACAAAACCATCGGTCTCTTCCGGTAAAGTCAACACCGGAGTGGAAGTAAGTCTATCCTTCAACTCTTGGAAACTCTTCTGACACGCTTCAGACCATATGAACTTAGCCTTCTTTTGAGTCAAAGTCATCGAAGAAGAGGCAATTGAAGAGAATCCCTCAACAAACCTTCTATAGTAACCGTCTAAACCCAAGAAACTCCTAAGAACCATGAACTTCTAGCTTAAGTGGATCCACTAGCTAATGTCTATCTAGAAAATCATCCTATGGGGGCACATAGGTAAATGATAAGGAAATTTTTTCTAGAAACTCGGTCTCTACTTACGGGAGAGCTTCAATCTCAATATCCTCTCGGTGCTAAGCATAAATCCTAAGGCATAGTCTTTTCTTACTTGTTCTTATTATCTATGGAAAGGCACGTCATTTTGTCAATTCAAGTTAAGTCATAATCCATGGAAAAGTATCATTCAATAACCAATCCAAGTTAGGTTTCATTAGGATAACTCTTAATCTTTGATTTAATTAGGTGAGAAGACCTTTCAACCTTAGAATCCTTTAATATGTGAGAAAACCTTTCACATCATGCTTTCATGTGTATATGAGAAAATCGTTTCAATAACACAACAACAATATCATCATTGATACTTTACTCTCAAAGCATTCTTAAAACATTTGCATAGATTTAATAAGAACATGCATAATTCCATAATTTACCTTTCAAGGTTCAAAACCCACTTTCAATCATCAACATATAGAAAACATGGGTTAAATATGGATTTCATCATTAATTCATGTAATTCTATCAATACATGTTCAATTTCATACTACTCTTTGTTAGATTTCCAAACATGGGTCTTTGAGGGGTTTGGCCCATGAAGACCCCCACGAACACCTTAGGATTTTTTTGATGTGTGTGGGTTTTTGTGTTAAAAAAAACTCAAAAGAGTCTATAAGGTTGAGGTTATTCCTATTCTCTTTGACGGGTGAAGCTACTACGTGTTCGACGTAATTGTCGAATGATTCTATCACTTCTTGGGAGGAGTTGATTGGAACCTTCTTGGAGAGATTCTTTCCCCTCTCGAAGAAGGTTGAACTTAGGAACTAAATACAAAATTTCAAAAGGATTGGAGGTTAATATCTACATGAGACATGGTTGCATTTCCAGAAATAACTATTGCAGTGTCCAACACATGGTTTTCCAGACCATTTGTTGCTGCAATACTTCTATTGTAGCCTCTTTTCAATCAACAAAGGTGTGGCTGGTCAACTTGCTCATGGTGGGCTAGTGTGAAGACCATATGAGGTAGTATCGTTGTTTTTTAATGACATGACAAAAATGAACCTTGTATGAGACACTAGAGCGGACCAAGTGTCTTCTGTGCAAAAGAGCACGAGTAAGGAACATATCGAAAAAGAGCATGAGCTAGATGAGAACATGGACAAACTGATGACTCAAATCAATTTATTGTCCAAGCATCTCATGTGCGGTGGATTGAAATCGGTGAATGTGGTTGGAACAAGAAGTGGGCAATTCAAGGAGCATGCAAAGTTTAAGGCATTATACAATGAAGAAGTACAATATTTGGGAAACCAACTAGGGGTTCTCACCAATATTCCCAAAGACAAGGTGAGAACCAAGGTTGGAACAAGGAAAGACATAGTGGTTGGAAAGATTGGACAGATGTTGGAGAGATCGGGAGGCTGAAAATTATAGATATATTCCTCCCCATAATCGTCAAAGACCTAAGGACCCAGTAGGTCCGAAATGAAACCAAATCGAGGAAATGCTCATAAGAATCTTCAGTAAGGTTGAACAGTCTAACAAGGTGTTGAAAGAATTAAAAAATGACTTTTCCACCTTATCTCAAACGATTACCTGTCATTCGGTGTCTATCAAATAGATGTAGACTAAAATGTGCCAGATCTCAATGTATCTCAGTCCAAGGCATAAGGGAACATTGCCAAGAGACACAGTCCTTAATCCCAAAAATGAATACTGTGAAATTGAGAATTATGTCGTGCCACAATGTTATATAAGGCTCTTCTTGGGAGGCAACCCATCTTTTTAAATTTGTTTTATTGTATTTAATAATGTGTGTTGTGAGTGCAGGTTGAAAGGAAGTAAAAGTATTGCGACAGACACAGTAGGCGATTCTAACACCTTAATGGCAATCCATCGAAGGAATTATGCGGACTCATTCTTGTATGCCTTTTGAGCTAGAAAAGGTGAAAAAGAGTAGTGTCAACTTAGGTGATCTGGGCTCCATATGGCGATTCGCCAAGTACACTATTCAGACTCCATTGAGTTCATCTAATCAACCTTCAGGTTTATTTATCCGTTCAGGCCTCATCGGCAAGCTTTAGGTCCATTTCTTGATTCGCCGAACTCACTCAATAATGTTAGTCATGACCACTGAACATGCCTGTTATAAAAACTCAAAGGCTTTTCTCATTAAAAAAAAACCCTTCGCTATCTTTGAGGTCTTTTTCATCCCTAAGCTTCCAATATCATCTTGTAGTGACAGAGTGCCTCTTTTGTGTGTTTTCGAGTACTGGAGGGATTTGTCTTGTGTGATTTATCGACACCAACCTGACGAGTTGTAGATTTATACTTATTTGAGACCTATTTAGATCAACAATTAGTGTCTTTAATGCTTAATTATATTTTATTCTAATAATATTTTGATTATTTGTAGCTATGAAGGTTAAAGGACAAGGCAATGATAAATTTTTGAAAAAATGACCAAAAATATGAAACAAGTGTAAACTCCATATTGTTGGTCGCCTAGAAGGGTATGCCCTCACCCAAAAAGACAGTGTACAATACTTAAATTAATCGAGGTAGGTTGTCAAGAAAAATGGGGAACGATAACTCACTGAATGAGAAAGGCGAACATGTTGACCATCAGTAAAATAAACTGTACATGAAGAAA
Source organism: Solanum etuberosum (assembly GCA_029582245.1). Classification (NCBI taxonomy): domain Eukaryota; kingdom Viridiplantae; phylum Streptophyta; class Magnoliopsida; order Solanales; family Solanaceae; genus Solanum; species Solanum etuberosum. The sequence goes on along the minus strand of JAJONR010005522.1, from coordinate 20,892 downwards.
AATTGAATGGTTGAAAGGCGAACAAAGGTGGTACTCCGCGATACACGAAAGGAGAAAGATAGACTCAAATAAGCTCACCGACTGAGGTTCAAAAACCAAAAGACTAGGGACACAAAAAGGGGAGCAGGATCGTAGTTGGTGATTTGCCTATTATGATCGGTGAGCCTGACTAACATCGCTCAATGGATCACGTATTGAGTTTAGGGCCAAATTTTGAGAAATTATAAATAGCCCAAAATAGAGAGAAAGTAGAGGGTTCAGAGTTTCTATGTCCTAAAAAATATTTAGAGAATTTTGAGTCTTATCTTAGAGAGAGAAACACTTTACTTTGTGAAGAAAATTTTTAGTCTTTGGGGTTTTTCAACTATTGGTCTTAAAATTGACAGTTTGAAATTGAAATTCAATGTGGGTATTGCTTATAATTGCTAATTTTATGTTACCCATGGCTGCTTTCATGGAAGGTATAATTTCTTTATTCTTTATGATGGGTGGCTAAAACCCCAAAATCCAGGGGTGCAATCATGGGGTTAGGTGGTTGTTTAATGTAGTGGGTATTGTGTTATGCTCTTTTTTGTTATTGTTCATACATCGATTTGGTCTTATTAGTATGTGGTCAACTTATAGGTTATGGTTGCAAACTTAATTCCTACTTACGATCTCTAATTGATTCTCGAAAAAGATTGATTAGAGTGGGTAATTAATCTGATACTTGTAATTAATGTTTGATGGTTGTAGCTTGCTTGAAAATAGAGGTTATGGTTCATATCTATTTGCCCTATTGCTGCATCGAAAGAGAAAATAGTGTAAAGTATTGGGTTGTTTAGTATAACACATAGATGTGACTGAAAGGAGATTTTATGAAGTGATGCTATGATATAGAATGAAGATTAGTGTCATTGAACATGAACCAGTCTATCCATCAATGTTGATCAGTATAGAGGAACATAACTACCCCTATGTGGCATCGATTTCCAATCCCTGTGCCTCTAGATTACTTGTTATTTATTTGAATTTCTGAATTCTTAGCTTAATTTTGACTTTTGATAACCAAATCCTTCTATTAATTTTTTTGGAATCATCCACCCTCTTGTCTTTATTTTTGCAATTCAATGAACGTACGTTCCAAATTTCGTGATAAATTCTTTGTCCTTCACCATTCTCTGTGAGATTCGACTCCAACTTTTAGTTAAATATTTTTTATTGACAACGACCGCTTACTCTTTAAATTTCTTTTGAAGAGTAGTTTGAGCATTACCAAAAATGGCACCACTGCCAGGAAATGGCGGTTGAGAATTCTATTTGAGAAATTAGTTTCTAAACTTTTTTAGTTGTAGTAGATTGTTGCTTTGTGTCATTTTTTTTTAATGATTTACAGGTCTAATACAATGAGTGACCAATGTAGTTACAATTATAGTCACTACGGTCAAAATGATAACATGGGTGAGTTGAATCTTATGCCTGTGAAACTCATTCAAACCATTCGAGCCATCAGGTTACCTCCTATTGCTGGGAGGTTAGTCTTTCATGTGAGCAAAAAAATTTCATAGCTCCTCCAATTAAGATGAATGAGTGGGGGATTAGGTCATGGCGATTCCCATGAACACCTTACGATTTTTGTGGATATGTGAGGGACATCAGTGTTAAAGAACATCTCACAAGAGTCCATAAGGTTGAGGTTATTCATGTTCTCTTTGATGGGTGAAGCCGCTACATGGTTGGTGGAGTTGCAAAACAACTCGATCACTTCTTGGGAAGAGTTGACTGAAGCCTTCTTGGAGATATTCTTTATCCCTTAGAATATTTCAAATTATGGGACCAAATCCAAAACATCAAGAGAATTGAAGGTAAATCTTTTCATGCAACATGATTGCGGTTTTGGAAATTACTCTTACAATGCCCAACACATTGTGTTCCAGACCATTTGTTGCTGCAATAATTCTATTGTAGCCTTGATTCAATCAACAAAGGTGTGGGTGATCAACTTGCCAAGGAGGGCTAATTCGACAACTGTATGATGTGTCATTGTTCTTTCTTGATGACAAGATAAAGGTAAATTGAGTGTGCCATTGTAACATCCCACTTTAGAAAGAAACTAGAAATAAAAAGAAACCATTTTTGGAAAGATCAAATTTGGAAAGTTTGGCAAGTTGTGCTAAATATAAGTTTTGGGTCCACTTCAAACAACCATAACTCTCAGGACAGGATGAGTTAGGTGTGATATAAGATATCAAATGAAAGGTCTTTGAATTATCTTTCCAACCCCAGCGAGTTTGCTAATTTTTGAGCTAGTATGAGGGAGATATTCCCGTTGGAAGTTGGGCTTTCTAGATAAGGTAAGTTAACCAGATTTTGAAGGGGTATTTTGGTCTTTTCCATACCCAATTGGGTTAATTCATTTTTAGTGAATCAATTACGGTCTAAACTGATTTGATTCAGTTTACACTTTACAAAAGTACGCTAGGGCTTTGAGAGAAGAGAAAAGAGGAGAAAAGAGGAGAAAAGAGGAGAAAAAAGAAGAAAAGCAAAAGTTCATTGTTCTTGAGGTTTCCCTTGCGGATTTTTCCAAGGGTTAATCCCTATGAGGTATGTGAGATCACATAGCGTTGGGTTCGTTCACCCACATGCGAATCATGATTTATTTCAGCATATTTACCTTCTTGAAAGTAGAGTAATTGAGTTGTTGATGGATTTTGTTGAAGTTTCTATTGGGTTCTTGATTGTTGAGGAGTTGAGGAGTTCTTGAATTATTTTCATGAGATTTGAGGTTGTTTTTTAGTGGATTCTTATATAATTTGGTTGGGTATTCGAGTCTAAGTATTTGGGGAAGGAACCAATCTAATCCAGACGAATTAGGGTCGAAAAATGAACAAGAAAATTCAGCAAAAATCTGGGGAATGGGGGTGGGGCGCCGCGCCACTCAGAATGCCCCACAGTAGGTTCTGTAGTTTGGGCTCTGCGGCGCCACGCCACTCAAAGCGCCCCAACCCAGGTTCTGTAGTTTTGGGTCTGGAGCCCAGCGCCACTCAGTACGCCAGGGTCTCCAGGTCCCCTACCCTTTCCCATTTCTTTTCGTTTGAGTTCCCTTGAAACGTACCTATGTTTTCTAGTTGATTTCTACACTCTAAGGTACGTCTAAACATCATGATATCATCCTTAAACATGAATCATAACCTTGAATTCATAAATTCAAATTCAAGAAAATTTAAGAGCCAAGTCTAGAGAGTTCCTAGAGTCTTTTCAAAAGTCTTTTACAAATGCTTTAAACTTGTCTTAAGACTTGAGTTTTGAGTTGAGTAAAGAGTAAAGAGTGAAGTTCATTTCTTCAAAATAGTATACGGGGACTATGTATTCCCAAAGAGAAAATGTTTTCACATTTAAACAAGGAAGGAATCATTGATTTCAAAAAGAGCCTTTGAGCTAGTTTTTGAGTAAACAGTAAATGTTTTCACACTTAAGCAAGAGAGAAAACACTGATTTCCTAGAGAGCTTTTGGGCTAGTTTTTGAGTAATTATCTCAAACCACAGAAAGAGTTATGTTTTTAAACATATGAGCTAGTTATATTTTTATAGTAGTATTGAGCACCGATATGGGGGAGAGTTCAGACAACTCAAAGCCACCATAAACCATGTAGCCATCATGGGTAGAAAAGGGTCATACTGTTTATATGATTCCTTAGTGCTTTTTAGCATAGACTATTGGATCCACTTAGTAGTTAGGTTCTATACCCCGGCAAGGTATAGGACGACCCTGGCAACGTGAGGAAAAATGATGTATCATCACATAGCTCTTAAGTGATGGTTGTCGGTTAGAGAAACTCCCACAGAAGTATTTTGTGTTCTTATATACACAGAATTAATTGTATTATTATATACAAACAGAGTTTATATTTTATATTTGCATACAAACTGAGTTACTATTGTATTTCTCAATACATAGAGTTGTTATCCATGTTTTAAAAGCTTTTCTTTATATTCCATTCATATTATTGCTTTATATTGAAATGAGTTAAGTTGAGTTGAGTTTAGCCCAGGTATGTTCTTTCATTTCCTTTCAAGCTTATCTCTTGTTTTAGAATTCCCCTCGCATGCTTGTACATTGAATGTACTGATGCCAGTTGGCCTACATATTTTATGATGCAGATACAGGTAACGAGGATGAGCATCCAGCGCATCGTTGATTCTAGTTGATCTTCAGAGTTGTTGGTGAGCCTCCTTGCTTCTGGAGGATCCTTTTTATTACTTTATCAGTTAGTTCAATAGGATGTCGTGGGTCTTGTCCCAACGTCCATCTCAGTTGTTAGAGGCTTCATAAACAGTTAGTTGATCTTAGTTCATGAGTATTTACTTTTCCTTTTTAGTTATGTTGAGACTTGAGTTGCCATTTTGGCCAGTTGAATGTCGATCTTTAAAACATTCTAAGATATTTATTGATACAGTTTAGTTATGATTGTTTTTCAATACTTTCTTTTATCATGAGTAAGTCTTCCTCTAAGAGATAAGCCAAGCCAAGGGTTCGCTTGGGGCCAGCAATGATTCTCAAGTGCCAGTCCAGCCCAGGGTGTAGGGTCGGGGCATTAAAAACTGTGTATCAGAGCACAGATTTTAAGAGTCCTAGGGATTCTATAAAGCTGTATCAGTAGAGTCCCTGTTATCGGCGTGAAGCACGCCACATCTATAATTAGGAGGTTGCGACACTTAGGAACTATCTCACTTCTTTCATACTCATTTCGTGCGATAGAGTTTATCTCTAAAAAATTTCTTCTAATTCGTGCTTGCGCGTGTCTTTCATATCATTCCTCCACGAAGAGCTGTCAGAGGTCGTCCCGCTAGAAGGAATGTTTAACCACACGAACAAGGGGTACCTAATGCACCAGAAGAGCAACCCCCAGGAGAGGTCACCAATTCTGAGTTCCGTTAAGCTATCTAGATGTTGAGTCAAGCTGTGACCAATCAAGTTGGACAGAGAGAGAATCGATAAGAAGTGGGTGATACCTCTAGGATCTGTGAGTTCTTAAGGATGAATCCTCCAAGATTCACTGGTTCAAGTGTTACTGAGGATCCAGAAAACTTTGTTAAGGAGATTCAGAAGGTTTTTGAGATTATGCATATTGTTGATGCTGAGAGGGTGGAACTAGCTGCATACCAAATGAAGGGTGTCACTAGATTCTGGTTTGAATAGTGGAAAAAGAATAGAGCTGAGGGTGCACCACTTGTGAGTTGGGCTTTGTTTGAGGAGGCTTTCTTGGGGCATTTCTTTCCCCGAGAACTGAAAGAAGCAAAGGTACGAGAGTTCCTCACTGTTAAGCAGGAATCTTTGAGTGTTCTTGAGTACAGTCTGAAGTTCATACAACTTTCCCGCTATGCTTTGGAGATGGTTACTGACATGAGAAGCAGGATGAGTTTTTTTGTTGCTGGGTTGTCTCTTCTATTTAGTAGGGAAGTCAAGGCAGCTATGCTGATAGGAGATATGGACATAGCAAGGCTAATAATCCATGTACAACAGTTTGAGGAAGGGAAGCTGAAAGATAGAGAGGAGTTTCGAAACAAGAGAGCTAACACAGGGAATGAGTCCAGACAGCAGAAGAATAATTCCAACCGGTCATCCTTCCAACAGAAACAAAAGGGACCTGCTTCATCATGTGCTAGTACACCTGCACCAAGAAACAGAGGTGAGTTCCAAAATCAGAATTCCTAGAATTTCAGAGCTAGACCCGCGCATTCTCAAGGAAGTATGGCACAAGAGGTACTAAGACTCCTGCATGTGCTAAGTGTGGTAGGAGCCACTCAGGGATGTGTCGTGATGGCTCCACTGGTTGCTTCAAGTGTGGTCAGAACGGTCATTTTATGAGAGAGTGTCCTAAGAACAGGCAGGGTAATGGTAATGGGGGCAATAGAGCCCAGTCTTCTTCAGTTGCTCCACCAGACAGAGTTTCATCTAGAGGAGCTACTTCAGGGGAAGTCGGAGGAGGAAACCGTCTTTATGCTATCACTAGTCGCCAAGAGCAAGAGGATTTGCCAGATGTTATCACTGGTATGATCCAAGTCTTTACTTTTGATTTTTATGCTTTGCTAGATCCAGGAGCGAGTTTATCTTTTGTGACTCCTTATGTTACGATGAATTTTGATGTTCTTCCTGAGAAACTTCTTGAGCCATTCAGTGTTTCTACACCTGTTGATGGGTTTATTCTAGCAGAGAGAGTCGGTCGTGATTGTACCATTTCCGTTAATCATAAGAGCACCATCGATGACTTAGTTGAGTTAGACATGGTAGATTTTGATGTCATTCTAGGTATGGACTGGATTCATGCCTGTTATGCCTCAGTTGATTGTAGAACTCGAGTTGTCAAGATCCAGTTTCCTAATGAGCCAGTTATAGAGTGGAAGAGTAGTTCAACAGTGCCTAAGGGTCATTTTATTTCGTACCTTAAGGCAAGGAAGTTAGTTTCCAAGGGGTGTATCTATCACTTAGACTGAGTTAATGACTCTAGTGTTGAGATACCTCTTATCCAGTCAGTTCCAATAGTAAAACAGTTTCTAGATGATATTCCCGGAGTCCCTCCTGAGAGAGAAATAAACTTCGGTATAGATATTCTTCCTGATACTTGTCCTATATCTATTCCGCCATATAGAATGGCACCAACAGAGTTGAAAGAGTTAAAAGAGCAGTTGAAAGAGCTCCTAGAGAAAGGTTTTATTCGACCAAGTGTCTCACCTTGGGCCGCTCCGGTCTTATTTATGAGAAAGAAAGATCGTTCTCTTAAAATGTGTATAGATTACCGTCAGTTGAACAAGGTTACTATCAAAAATAAGTATCCTCTTTTGAGAATTGATGATCTCTTCGATCAACTTCAGGGTGCCACTTGTTTTTCTAAGATAGGCCTCAGATCAAGCTACCGTCAAGTGAAAGTAAGGGAATGTGATATTCCAAAGACAGCATTTAGGACCCATTATGGTCATTATGAGTTTCTGGTCATGTCGTTCGGTTTAACTAATGCACCTGCAGCATTCATGGACCTTATGAATAGAGTATTCAATACTTATTTAGATATGTTTGTTATCGTATTCATTGATGACATACTAATCTATTCGAGGAATGAGGAAGATCATGCTAGTCATCTCAGAGTAGTTCTCCAAACTCTAGAGGATAGAGAGTTGTATCATAAGTTCTCTAAGTATGAGTTCTAGGTTGAGTCTGTGTCATTCCTAGGCCACATTGTTTTCGGTGATGGAATTAGAGTTCAGAAAATAGAGGTAGTGCAGAATTGGCCTAGACCCACATCTCCAACTTATATTAGGAGTTTCTTGGGGTTGGCTGGATATTATAGAAGGTTCATCGAGGGTTTGTCATCCATTTCTTCCCCTTTGACCAAGTTGACTCAGAAAATAGTTAAGTTTCAATGGTCTGAAGCTTGTGAGAAGAGCTTTCAGGAATTGAAAACTAGGTTGACTACTGCCCAGTATTGACCTTACCAGAGGGTACGCAAGGCTTTCTTATATATTGTGATGCGTCCAGAGTTGGTTTGGGTTGTGTGTTAATGCAGAAAGGTAAAGTTATAGCTTATGCCTCCAGACAGCTGAAAGTTCACGAGAAGAATTTTCCAACCCATGATCTAGAGTTAGCTGTCGTAGTATTTGCTTTGAAAATATGGTGTCATTATCTTTATGGTGTTCATGTGGATGTGTTCACCGATCACAAGAGTCTTCAGTATGTGTTTAGTCAGAAAGAGATTAATCTCAGACAGAGAAGGTGGTTAAAGTTACTCAAAGATTATGACATGAGCATTCTCTATCACCCAGGTAAGGCTAATGTTGTATGTGATGCCTTGAGTAGGTTGTCTATGTGTAGTACCACCCATGTTGAGGAAGAAAAGATAGAGTTAGTGAAAGATGTGCACAGACTTGCACGATTAGGAGTTCGACTAATGGATTCCACAGAAGGAGGAGTAGTGGTGATGAATGGGGCTGAATCATAATTAGTGTCTGAAGTAAAAGAAAAACAAGACCAAGATCCTATTTTTCTTTAATTGAAGGCAAATGTTCATAAGCAAAAAGTAATGGCTTTTGAACAAAGTGGAGATGGTGTATTGAGGTATCAAGGTAGATTATGTGTACCAAGGGTGGATGAACTCCAAGAGAGGATCATGAAGGAAGCTCATAGCTCCAGATATTCTATCCATCCGGGTTCCACAAAGATGTATCGTGACTTAAGAGAAGTATATTGGTGGAATAGTATGAAGAAAGGTATTGCTGAGTTCGTTGCTAAATTTCTAAATTGTCAACAAGTTAAAGTAGAGCACCAAAGGCCCAGTGGTATTGCTCAGAATATAGAACTTCCGGAATGGAAGTGGGAGATGATCAATATGGACTTCGTTATTGGCTTGTCGCGGTCTCGCAAGAAACATGATTCTATTTGGGTGATTGTTGATAGATTGACTAAATCAGCCCACCTTTTGCCGGTAAAGACTACCCATTCAGCAGAGGATTATGCCAAGTTATACATTCAAGAGGTAGTAAAAATTCATGGAGTTTCAGTGTCCATTATTTCAGATAGAGGTGCACAATTTACTGCATAATTTTGGAAGTCATTCCAGAAAGGTTTGGGTTCAAAGGTGAACTTGAGTACTGCTTTTCATCCTCAGACAGATGGTCAAGCAGAGCGCACTATTCAGACTTTAGAAGATATGTTGAGGGCCTGTGTGATTGATTTCAAGGGTAATTAGGATGATCACCTACCTCTCATTGAATTTGCTTACAAAAATAGTTATCACTCTAGCATCCAAATGGCTTCCTATGAAGCTCTTTATGGGATATGATGCAGATCTCCAATTGGATGGGTTGAAGTTGGTGAAGCTGGGTTGATAGGACCATACTTAGTTCATCAAGCTATGGAGAAAATGAGAGTTATCCAAGAAAGGTTGAAAACAGCGCAGAGTCGTCAGAAATCCTACACTGATGTTAGGAGAAGAGACGTAGAGTTTGAAGTAGATGATTGGGTATACTTGAAGGTTTCACCCATGAAGGGTGTTATGAGATTTGGTAAAAAGGGGAAGCTTAGTCCCGGTATATTGGTCCTTATAGAATATCCAAAAGGATTGGAAATGTAGCTTATGAGTTGGAGCTACCGCAAGAGTTAGCAGTAGTTCATCCAGTGTTTCACATCTCTATGTTGAAAAAGTATATGGGTGATCCTTCACTGATTATACCAACTGAAGATATTGGTATTAAGGATATGAGGAGATTCCTGTTCAGATTCTAGACCGCCAGGTTCGCAAGTTGAGAACCAAGGAAGTAGCATTAGTCAAAGTGCTTTGGAGAAATCAGTTGGTTGAGGAAGCTACTTGGGAAGCTGAGGAGGATATGAAGAAGAGATATCCACATCTCTTTGAGTCCAGAGAAATTCCATATCAAGGTACTAATTCTCTTCTTAGTACTCTTTAATTGATATACTAATGTGTTAGATTTGCTTGTTGGGTGTTTGAGCTGAATGTTAGATGTTACGCCCTTAGCCTACTAAGATAATCTCATTCGAGGACGAATTTCCCCAATGGGGAGATATTGTAACATCCCGCTTTAGAAAGAAACTAGAAATAAAAAGAAACCATTTTTGGAAAGATCAAATTTGGAAAGTTTGGCAAGTTGTGCTAAATATAAGTTTTGGGTCAACTTCAAATGATCATAACTCTCAGTACAGGATGATTTAGGTGTGATATAGGATATCAAATGAAATTTCTTTGAATTATCTTTCCAACGCCACCGAGTTTGCTATTTTTTGACCTCATATGAGGGAGATATGCCCGTTCAAAGTTGGGCTGTCTAGATAAGGAAAGTTAACCAAATTTTAAAGGGGTATTTTGGTCTTTTCCATACCCAATTGGGATAATTCGTTTTTAGTGAATCAATTATGGTCTAAACTGATTTGATTCAGTTTCCACTTTACAAAAGTACGCTATGGCTTTGAGAGAAGAGAAAGGATGAGAAAATAGAAGAAAAGCCAAAGTTCATCGTTCTTGAGGTTTCGCTTGCGGATTTCGCCAAGGGTTAATCCGTACGTGGTATGTCAGATCACATAGCATTGGGTTCATTCAACTAGGTGCCAATCGTGATTTATTTCAGCGTATTTACGTTCTTGAAAGTAGAGTAATTGAGTTCTTGATAGATTTTGTTGACGTTTCTATTGGGTTCTTGATTATTTAGTTGTTGAGGAGTTCTTGAATTATTTTCATGAGATTTAAGGTTGTTTTTGAGTGGATTCTTGTATACTTTGGTTGGGTATTCGAATCTAAGTGTTTGGGGAAGGAACCAATCGAATCTAGATGAATTAGGGTCGAAAAACGAACAAGAAAATTCATCAAAAAACTGGCGAATGGGGGTGGAGCGCCGCGCCACTCAGAGTGCCCCACAGCAGGTTCTGTAGTTTGGACTCTGAGGCGCCACGCCACTCAGAGCACCCCAACCCAGGTTCTGTAGTTTTGGGTCTGGCGCCCGGTGCCACTCAGTACGCCAGGGTCTCCAGGTCCCATACCCTTTCCCACTTCTTTCCATTTGAGTTCCCTAGAAACACACCTATGTTTTCTAGTTTATTTCTATACTCTAAGGTATGTCTAAACATCATGATATCATCCTTAAACTTGAATCATATCCTTGAATTCATAAATTTAAATTCAAGAAAAGTTAAGAGCCAAGTCTAGAGAGTTCCTAGAGTCTTTTCAAAAGTCTTTTACAAATGTTTTAAACTTGTTTTAAGACTTGAGTTTAGAGTTGAGTAAAGAGTAAAGAGTGAAGTTCATTTCTTCAAAAGAGTATATGGGGACTATGTATTACCAAAGAGTAAATGTTTTCACATTTAAACAAGAAAGGAAACATTGATTTCCAAAAGAGCCTTTTAGCTAGTTTTTGAGTAAAGAGTAAATGTTTTCACATTTAAGCAAGAGAGGAAACACTGATTTCCTAGAGAGCCTTTGGGCTAGTTTTTGAGTAATTATCTCAAATCACAGAAATAGTTATACTTATAAACAAATGAGCTAGTTATATTTTGGGAGTAGTATTGAGCACCGATATAGGGGAGAGTTCAGACAACTCACTGCCCCCATAAACTATGAAGCCATAATGGGTAGAAAAGGGTCATACTTTTTAGATGATTCTTTATTTCTTTTTAGCATAGACTCGTGGATCCATTTAGTAGTTAGGTTCTATACCCCCGGCAAGGTATAGGACGGCCCTGGCAGCGTGAGGCAAAATGTTGTATCATCACATAGCTCTTAAGTGATGGTTGTCGGTTAGAGAATTCCCACATAAGCATTTTTTATTCTTATATACACAGAGTTAATTGTATTATTATATACAAACAGTGTTTATATTGTATCTTTGCATACAAACTGAGTTACTATTGTATTTCTCAATACACAGAGTTATTATCCATGTTTTAAAAGTTTTTCTTTATATTGCATTCATATTATTGCTTTATATTGAAATGAGTTAAGTTGACTTGGGTTGAGCCTAGGTATGTTCTTTCAGTTCCTTTCAAGCTTATGTCTTGTTTTAGAATTTCCCTCGCATGCTCGTACATTCAATGTACTGATGCCAGTTGACCTGCATATTTTATGATGCAGATACAGGTTACCAGGATCAGCATCCAGTGATCGTTCATTCTAGTTGAGCTTCAGAGTTGTTGATGAGCCTCCTTGCTTCCGGAGGATCCCTTTTATTTCTTTATCAGTTAGTTCATTAGGATGTCGTGAGTCTTGTCCCGACGTCCATCTAAGTTGTTAGAGGCTTTATCGACAGTTAGTTGATGTTAGTTCATGAGTTTTTACTTTTCCTTTTCAGTTATGTTGATATTTGAGTTGCCATTTTGGCCTGTTAAATGTCGATCTTTAAAACATTCTAAGATATTTATTGAGACAGTTTAGTTATGATTGTATTTCAATAATTTATTTTATCATGAGTAAGTCTTCTGCTAAGAGTTAAGACAGGCAGAGGGTTCGCTTGGAGCCAGCAATGGTTCTCGAGTGCTAGTCCCACCCTGGGTGTAGGCTCGGGGCATGACAGCGATACTAGAGAAGACCAAGTGGACTATCCACATTTAAGCATGAGTAAAGAAAAAATTAGAAAGAGAATGAGTGAGATGAGACGATGGCTAAAATGATGACTAAACTTGATTTGTTATCCAAGCATATCATGGGAGGTGAAGTTAAACCATCGAATGTAGTTGGAAGTATTAGTGGGAAGTGCCTGGAGGATGACAAGTTTGAGGAATTATACAATGAGGATGTTCAGTATTTGGGAAACCAAATGGAGGGTTCTGACTCAAACTACCAAAGACAAGGTGGGAACCAAGGTTAGAACAAACAAAGAGATGGTGGTTGAAAAGATTGGCGAAGTGGAAATTGGAGAGCTAGGGAGGCTGACAAAGATAGATATGTTCCTCACCATAATTGTCAATGACCAAAGGACCCAGTTGGGCAAGAAGAGAATCAAGCTGAGGAAATGCTTACAATGATCTTCAACAAGGTTGAAGGATCCTACAAATTATTGAAGGATTTGAAAAAAGAATTCTCCACTTTGTCTCAAACGGCTACCTCTCATTCAGTGTCGATCAAACACTTGGAGACTAAAATTTGCCAGATCTCGACCCATCTAAATCCAAGGCAAAAGGGAACATTGCCTAGTGACACCATCCCAAATCCCAAAAATGAATGTTGAGGAAGTGAGAACTATGTCGTGCCCCGATGTTAATTAAGGCGATTCTTGGGAGGAAACCCAAGTCATTACTTTTTTTATTGCTTTCAATAACACATGTTGTGAGTGCAGGTTGAAAGGAAGTCAAAGTGTTGCGAGGGACACAATCCCTGATGCCAACACCATAATAGCGATCAACCAAAGTTTTTGTGCAGAATCATTCTTGTCTGGCTTCTAAGTTGGAAAATCTGAAAAAGTGTACTATCAACTTAGGCAATCTGAACTCCAAACGGTAATCCAGCAAAGTAGACTATGAAAACTCAAACGGGTCTACCGAATCAGCCTTCAGGTTTGGTATTCGTTCAGGCCTTTTCTGTGAGCTTCAACTCCATTTGGTGATTCACCGACCGCACTTGGTGACGTTAGTCGTGACCGCCAGATGCACTTGGTATAAAAAGGTCAAGGGTATTTTCATTTTCAAAAAGAAATCCATTTTGCTATCTTTGAGATCCTTTTTTCCCTTTCACTTTTAATACTATATTTTAGTGTGTGAGTGGCCATTTGTCTGGTTCTCAAGTGCGTCTAGTGCTTTGTCTTGCGTAGCTAGTTACCCAAAACCCTAACTCCCTTCATTTTCTATTGTGTACATCTACTTGAGGTTGATATTCAATTTTCATCTTGTTATCGGCTTTTGTAACACTCCAAAAACTAGTAGGCTAAGCTAGAGCTTGACGTTATGGTTAGAGCCTTGAACGTACCTCCCCATACCTTAAACTCTATGTTTTCGTGTTAGAACGTCAATGTTAAACCCCAAGGACCAACCATGGGTCCTTGAGTAAAACCCTCCTAGACACTGCCTGGCAGTGACCCACGGAGGGCACCCACGCCTCGTGGGTCAACCCACGCTCTGTGGGTAGGCAACCGTAGACCAAGCCCCCAGAAAACAGGCCCCAGACCACGATCCACGCTTCACCAGCACGGGCCGTGGGTCCAACCATGATCCGTAGGTGAGGGGGTCGTGGGTCATGCCTGGAAACTGCCTTGGTGAGTTAGTTAAGAGGTGTGTTGGGGTTTTCCATTTTTAAGTTAATATTAAGTGAAGTTGTTTTGTATTAACTTAGACTAACTATATAATGTTTTAAGACCCCTAAATCTATTCATCTCCCTCATAATTTCTAAATTCCCAAATCAAAACCAATTTCCCTCAAAAATCGTCTCTCTAGAACTCCAAGGAAGAAGAAGAAGAAAGTCAAGCTAGGGTTTGAAGAAGAAGGATTTTTCGCTCGATTTCATGGGAATTCTTCACCAAGGTATGGTAGTCCTTCATCCATGGATAGTTTTCATCCATGTAGTCCCTCCAAACTCAATTTCAAAACTTATGATTTCCGCAAAAAGCTAAGGCTTACTCCAAGTCATGGATTCACTTCAAAAATGATTCTAATGATTTAATTGCTTTATATTATGATCAAATTGATGATTTATTTCTGTTTTTATGATGAATTCTCCAAGAATCCTTGAATTTCCCTATTTTCTCAATTTTGATCTTAAAGTGTGGGTATTGATTTATGCAAGTAGAATATGATGGAATTATGCATGTAGTACTTGAACTACTTGAATTATGTTATATGCATGTCTAATGTAGTGAATTCTAGATGTGTCGATTTAATGTGATCTATGATCCTTGAATTCAAGATATGAAAATTATGCATGATTATGAGATTTATGTACATGCTTTGTGAACACTTTGAGAGTGAAGTGTCTATGATGATGATATTGTTGTGTGTCATTGAAAGGAAATTCTCACATACACACACTCCATGCATGAACATGATTATGATGTAACTATGGTGTTGATTGAAAGGTTATTCTCGTATACACCCTTACACATGACTATGAATGAAATTTCCATGACCATGATAATCTTGTTGTGTTGATTGAAAGGCTATATCTCATGAACAGACAATGAACATGATGTGAAAGGTTTCCTCACATAATAATGATTATAAGGTTGAAAGGCTATTCTCACCTCTTGAATCTATGAGCTATACTATGATATCGTGTTGGATTGAGTGTTAAGACATTCTTCCATAAACATGAACCTAAGTCAAAGACTTAAAATGAATCTAATGGGAATTATGCCTAGCACCGAGAGGATATGAATATTAGATGGAAGCTTTTACGCCAGTAGTCCGGCTTCCCAAATGGGTTACTTCTACGCCAGTTAGTCGGGGTTCCCAAAACAGTTATCTCATGAGATGGAAACCTTCTACCTCAGAAGTCCGAGTTTCTAGAAGCAATCTCCATATCCCATAACTATGTGCCCACATAGGTCTTTAACTAGTGGATCCACCTAAGCTAACAAACTTTAGTTCTACCTTAGGCAAGTAGGAAACCTTTTTCAGTGTAGGGCATGACACCGGATTCCATGTTAAGCTCACATGGTCTATGTCGGTTAAGGATTATTCCCACCATGATGAAATATGAACAAGAACATGAATTATGAACTATGGTTACTCAAGGAGTTTTACATAGCATGGGTGAAATTATGGGATCTTATTCATGCATTGCACAAGTATGCTTTGAGTGTATTTATGGTATGTTTCCACTATGAACAATGAATGATTATGAACTATGGCTTCTCAAGCTGGGATCGCCATTTATGATACTATGCAATTTGTGCGACCAGATATCCATACAATATGCAGAGGATTAGCTGCTTATGCACTACTTGGTGTGGGTGGGGGTATGGGACTTCATCCATGCATTGCACAAGTAGGCTTTGAGAGTAGTTATGGTGTGTTCCTTTTATGTTATGAATGTTTACGAAATGAAGTATGATTAATGTTGATTGTTGCTATGAGTAGCTTTCCTTAATATGACTTACTAAATGTGAAGGTTTCCTTGTCTATGAGTATGAACAAAGGATGAGATCAAAGAATGGTAAATATGATTATGGTGGCCTAAAAGTGGTACTTAGTATGGATGGGATTATGAGATCTTATCTATGCATTGCACAAGTCTAACTTAGGGTTACTTATGAGATGGTTCTATTATGCTATAATGGTCTATATGTTGAAAATGCTTATGACTTATGTTTTTATGCTAATGTGCATGATGATTCTCAAACTTGGTAACGTGCATGCTTTTCAACCAAAAATGTCCTTTTTAGCATATTTTAAAGGTTTTTATGCATGGCTATCATACTTAGTGCATTTTTGTACTAACCCTTATTTTCCTACATTTTTCTATAAGTGTAGGGTCCGGTTCTTAAGGCGATCTTCTTTGGTTCAAGCTTGGATCGACTATTCTCCTAGCTTGTGGTGAGTCCTTAAGATTCGAGGACGTATGAGTCATTTGTAGTTCCTTTCTAGTTATTTCATTTTTAGACTATATTGGAAGGGATGTGTCCCTATTTGATTCAAAGATTGTATTAGATGGCTAATTGAGACAAGTCTAGACTTCCTCTTGCTTTTATAAAAGACTTCGATTGTACGGATAAAAGTTTTAAAATTTCCGCATCATTTCTTTTATCTTATGTTATGATATGCTAAGTGGCTTAAATGATGCCCTTTTGGGGTTCTATGTGCCTTGTTACGTCTAGGGGGTACCCCTGGGTCGTGACAGCTTTAAGCCATATGATGCATGTCGTGAGTTAATTTCATTGGGTTGTGCTACGTTGTTGCTATTGAACTATGGCCATTAGTTAAGTGATTGAACATGTATCTAAAAATTGCTAAATTGAGTGTGTCGGTTATTTGTAAAAATTGAATGATGAATATTGTTGGGTCTGACTTTAATTGTACATGGGTGAAGTCTGATTACCCTAGTGTTGACCCAATTGTATGAATTGCCAATGATTGATGGAGTGACGACTTTCTTAAGGAAAAATCGTCAATTTGAGCAATACTTTGTGATATTTGAGGGAAATTTGAGTAGTGATTATGCTCAAAGTACTCTCTAAAACCAATTAAAAGAGTAAGCAGTCATTTTCAATAAAAAATACCCTACTTAGAGTTGGGGTCAAATCCCATAGGGAATGGTATATCATAAAAAAATTCTATCAAGAAATTTAGATTGCAAAATCATTCATTTTTAATAGTAAAAACAAGTGGGTGGATGATTCCACCAATTAAATAAAAGGATTTTGTCATCAACAGTCACAATTAAGCAATACTTTCGGATAATTTAAGAAATAACAAATTATCTGGGGGTGTTAGGATTAGAAATTGATTTCACATAGAAGTAATTGTGTTTATAGTGATGAACATTCATGGATAGGTTGGGTCATCTTCAATGACACTAATCTTTTTTTGATCTCATAGCATTATTTCATAGAATCTCTTTCATGTCTCATCTATGTGCAATACTAAAAAATCAAATTCCTTACTCTATTCTCTCTTTCGATTTAAAAATAGGGCAAATAGATCCCACCCATAACCTCTATTTTGAAGAATGTTATATATATCAAACCTATATTGCTAGCATTAGACTAATTACTTACTCTAATCAATCTCTTTTGAGCATCAATCAGAGATAGGAAATAGGAATTAAGTTGGCTACTTTAACTCATAAGTTAATCCCATGCTAATTAATCCAAAACTATTTAGGAACAGTAGAAAAACAAAGCATTACAAAATACCAATTACATTAAATCAACACCCAACCCCATAAGTACAACCTAGATCTTTGGGTCTTATCCATCCATCACAAAGAGTAAAAAAATTATACCTTTCATGAAAGCAACCATGGATAACAAGGCATTAAGCAATTACAAACAAACTCACTTTGAATTGCAACTTCAATTTCTAAATTTTTTGAGAACAAAGCTGAAAAACCCAAAAAATAGTAAATGTTCTTCACTCAATAGGAAGTTTTTCTCTCTCTAAAATATTCAGAGTTTTTTCACCAATTTTTCGACTCCTTTTTCTCTGTTCTTTGGGCTTATTATAGTTTCTCAAAATCTAGCCCAAAACTCACTATGCGACTTATTCGGTGACATAAGTCATTCTCACCTATAAAGTTAGGCGGATCGCCCACTTATTTTTTGCTCGCCTTTATGTTGCAATAGGCTTCAAATGTTTGAACCTGAGTTGTGAGCTCGTTCGAGTCTACCTTTCACTTTCAGCGTATCACCGAGTACCAACTTCTTCGCCTTTCAAGCCATTAAATTTTTATCTCTGCACTGTCACATTTGGCAATGGTCAACACATTCGCCTTTCTCTTTCGGCTAGTTGCCTTTTCGTTCGGAGTTCGCCAATCTACCTTAATTAATGCTAGTGTTATGCACTGTTAATTAGGGTGAGGTAATACCCATTATGCTATCGGCCTTTCTTATTTAGTGAACATCAAGGTGGAGTTTACACTTCTTTTTATATTTTTGGCCATTCTTTTAAACATTCAACCTTGCCTTGTCCTTTAGCCTTCATAGCTGCAAATCATAAAATAATCATTACAATATGACATAATTAGGCATTGAGGATGATAACGCTCAACTACACTTCTTCCGATTAAAAGTGTAAGCGGTCACTAATCATGAATAAACCAAACGATGAGTTGGGGTCAATCCCACAGGGAGTGATACGATAGAGAATTCAATTACGAAGTAAACAAGTGTCCTAATCTTTTGTAGAGTAAAATGGGTACGCAACATAATCTAAATCAATGAGTTTTAATGATCAATATCAAATGGGGGGATTTAATAACCAAATTTTCCACAGAGGTAATTACCATGGGAATTGAACGATTAGAGAGAGGACCTTAGGAGTGTGAGCAATCGATACATAGATACTTGTATTCTAATATTAGTACAACTTGAAATGTTGATTTGAGAATACAGTTATATCTGGAATCATAAGTACTCTATCTAATATAAAAAGTTGATTAGGGAATACAAGTATAGTTGAATACACTAATACTGTATTTCTATAATAAAATTATTGAGTTAACACCAAACCTCAAGTATTACAGGAAAAAATTGACATGAATACTTATACAGTTTGATACAAACACTTTTTTTATATATCTAGTTTGTCCAACCTATTCATTTTTCTGTTTAACAACAGTGTATCCATTGTATTCTATATTGGTGTATTCATTTTTTATTTAACAACTAGTGTATCTATTTTTCAAATTGTTGTGACCTTATGCTAAATTTATATATTTACATTGTTTGATATATTGATACATTAAGTTTTAATAAATACTTGAATCCTGAATATATTAATACTTTGAATTTTATATTCATTTGTAGGAAATTGGATTATTTGGTAGAACGTCCAATTGAAGGCCCACATATGCAAATATACAGAAACCATAACATTGTTCACGAGTTGAAGGAGAAGCTTACTCCTGTTAAGGAGGAAATTCAAAAGCTTGCTCAACTTCTGCCTATGTATTTGTCCATGTATTATGATGATAACATGGATGATACGCAAGATCTGAACATTTCATTCAATGTGATATATGTGCAAGATATACCTCAGTAGCGATATGGCGCAAATATATGTTTACAAAATTTTGTCATCATTCTATAAATTGATACAGCTCTACGAAATCTATTATTAAAAAAATTATATATATGTACAGGGATTGTGGACTATATTTGCTTGAATTTGCGGAGTACTTGAGTGATGGCAAAAGGATTTCTGTTGAAACCATTGATGCTGTGTTACTTCATATTAGATACAGTGCATTTCTTTGAGAATATGCAGAAAAGAAGATTGAAGATGGAGTTATTAGCAACAATGAGGCACCGTCTAAGTTGAACTGGATGCCATGCTCAGAAATGGACAGTAGTGAAATTGTCATGATCAACTAGTAAAGTATCCAAATTTTTTATTTTTAGATGTTTTGAAACTACTATTTTGTTTTTGATATTATGTCTAGTCGTTTTTTGGCTTAAAGTATTTTAATTAATGAATAAGTGAATTTCTTTCTGGACAATTAAGAATCGTTGACAGACTTCAATTTTGTATGTATATTCTTTGTATCTTAGTTAACTATATTTATGTATATTAGTATTTAAATATATATTTGTATGCGTATTCCTTGTATCTTATTTAACTCTATTTATATATATTAGTATTTAACTATTTTTTTGTATGCATAATTGTTGTATCTTATTTAACTATATTTATGTATATTAGTATTGCTAAATAGTAATTGCTCACACGATTTAGTCTAGTTTAGTTATTTTTATCAAGGAATATCGGTAACATTACTTTTATCAGGATGAATTTATAATAGGATTTATTGTGGCTCCTAAAATATCACATTGGTTATAACATGTTCATGTTTAAAGTTAAATCCAATAAAAAACAGTTGTATACAAATAAAAATCACTTTTATTCAATGATTGTATATTTGCTCAAAAGGTATATTCTAAATATATGAGCATGTATTTCTATGTATTTTTAGTTAAATGTATTTTAGTTTTTACCTTCATTGATTTTTTAGTTAACGTTTGTTCTTAGTTTTATTCAGTCGATATTATGAGATATCAATAACACAACTTTTGTTTATGTTAAGATTACATCAAATTAAAATGGTTTATGATAGTATTTCTTTTGGCTAACAAAATTTCAGTTTGGCTTCTAAAACTGAATATTTGTTTAAATTTCAAAATTAACAAACAATAAAAAAAACACTTTGTATGAAAATAAAAACTTTTGTTTAATAATTCGACATAATCAAAATTATGAAACAAATACTAATTATTGAAAATCAAATCCTACGCATTACGTGGTGCATTTCTACATGAACACCGATTGTGGCCATGATTTCCATACGTACTACAAGAGTTGCTACCCTTTCTTTTACTCAGCTTGTTGAATGATTTATCCCGTTACTTCTTTGGCCTGCCTGGAGGTCTCTTGTATCTCTATGACAACACGACTTCTTTAGCAATATGTCAGGTACGTTCCATTCAGTTACATCAGGAAGAGGACCCACAGGTACCTTGTATGTCTTCAATACTGTTTTTGGCTTGTAAAAGTATGAACAATATGCATCTGGAAGCATATTTTTGTTATTCAAGACCACCCAAGCATGTGGGCATGGAATTCCGTGCATTTAAAACCTCTTGCAAGTGCAACTTTTGTTTTCAAGGCATACGATAAAACTTTTTCCTTCGTCACTCATCGAATAAATGTAATCAATTGATGGGACAACCTACAATGAATACATATATTAATAGATACAATTTATACAAAAAAA
>JAJONR010005521.1:0-10507 GCA_029582245.1 Solanum etuberosum | reverse complement strand
TTGGTACTCAGGTTAATCTTAGCACAACGTTTCATCCGCAGACGGATGGTCAGGCAGAGCGTACCATTCAGACCTTAGAGGACATGTTGAGAGCTTGTATGATCGACTTCAAGGGTAGTTGGGATGATCACCTTCCTCTTATAGAGTTCGCCTACAATAATAGCTACCATTCCAGCATTCAGATGGCCCCTTATGAGGCATTGTATGGGCGTAGATGTAGATCTCCAGTTGGTTGGTTTGAAGTAGGTGAAACAACCTTGATAGGACCAGATTCGGTTCATGATGCTATGGAAAAAGTGCAGTTCATTAGAGATAGACTTAAGATAGCCTAGAGTCGTCAGAAGTCTTATGCAGATGTAAGGAGAAGGGACTTAGAGTTCCAAGTTGATGATTGGGTTTTCCTGAAAGTGTCACCTATGAAGAGGGTGATGAGGTTTGGAAAGAAAGGAAAGCTCAGTCCTAGATATGTAGGCCCTTACAAGGTCTTGAAAAGGGTTGGTAAAGTGGCTTACGAGTTAGAGTTGCCAGCAGAACTAGCAGCAGTGCATCCGGTCTTTCACGTTTCATTGTTGAAGAAATGTGTGGGTGATCCAGCATCCATAATACCTTTAGAGAGTGTGGCTGTGAAAGATAGTCTCACTTATGAGTATATGCCAGTTGAGATTCTTGATCGTCAGGTTATAAGGTTGAGAAACAAAGAAGTCGCTTCAGTTAAGGTTTTGTGGAGGAGTCAGTCCGTAGAGGGAGCTACTTGGGAAGCAGAAGCAGCCATGAAGGCCAAGTATCCTCATCTCTTTCCGTCCGATTCCATTCCAGCTTGAGGTAATAGTTCCTCTACAGTTTTTCAGTCATTCATGCGCAGATTCAGTCTTATTATCATGTTCCTTCGGTTTGTACTTGCATTTTCAGCGTATTTGCATGTCCTTGGAACTCAGTTCAGTCAGAATTCAATTTTCAGAAATTAGTGGTAGGGTTTGCAGCTCTTTCCCTCCATATTCAGCTAGTTTAGTCTTTATTCGAGGACGAATGTTCTCAAGGGGGAGATAATGTAACACCTCGTATCCTAGACAGACCAGATTGAGGCCATTGATTTACAATTCACGTTTCAAAGTTGATGAGGAAACTACCAAAGCGATGGCATGGATCTCTTTTCCTAATCTATTACCTACTTATTTTGGCAAATAATCTCTTTTCTCCCTAGCAACGGCAGTGGGTAAATGTAACACCCCGTATACTAGACAGACCAGATTGCAGATTTGAGAAGCTACATGTGCCACCTACGGGCACCACATACGGACCGTAGGGTGACCCACGGTCCGTCCTGGTGGTCCGTGGTTCACCACTTGGACCCCTCCCCAGAAAAGCCCAGAAAAATTATTCTAAGTCCAGACCTACGGACCGTATGTCAGACCATGGTCCATGGTCCAGGGCCGTAGGTCGGACCCATGATTTCTAGCCCAGAACTCCAGAAATTTTAGCCAAGGCATGACCCACGTCCAGGACCTACGGACCGTAGGTCAGACCACGGTCCGTGGTCTAGGTCCGTGGATCGTGGCCTTCAGGTCCAAGCCCCAGACGCCAGTCGACGGAAGACCAGCACGGACCGTCGGTCCAGCCACGGTCCATCGGTCTGGTCTATTGGTTGGTCCGACAACAATTAAGTCAGGGGTCTTTTGGTCATTTCCTTATGCTTTGGACCGCTAAACTACGTCGTTTGACCCCTAAACTACGTAGTTTTGATCAGTTTAAGCTTAGTAACTTAATTAGAACTTACCCTAGTAAATTCATTCTCCAAAATTTAGCAAACTCAGAGCAAAAGAGGAGAAAGAGTCGACCAGCCCTAGTCCAAGAACGCAACGAGGTTTCTTCAGTTCCAGCCCCAAAATCGAAAGATTTCTCCATGGAATTCATCACCAGGTATATAGGATTTCACTAGCGGGTTTCTTTCGCCCATTAAGTCCCTAGAATTCAGTCAGGATTTTGATTCCCTTGATATTATCTAGACCTAGGGTTTCTTGAATGTTAGAAATTATTGGGTTTTAGTTGTTAGAATGATCCAAATCAGATTATCATGTTATTGATCAGTTTCGTGCATGAAATTCAGAACCCTAGCTATGTAGTTCCTTTAGTTCATGAATTACACATGCTAGGCCAGCTATTTCAGTTATATACATGCTTTAGTTTATGAATGTCATATCATCAGATATAATTGTTGCATTCTCAGAGTATATATGTCAGAACATCAAGCTATCCATGTTTTACAGCATTCAGTCATAATGTGTTAATTTCATAATCAATTGGGAGTAGCTTAATACCGAGTGGACTAGGGTTCCAGCGTACCCTCATAGTCCCAGAACTAAGTGCCCCATAGGTTGTAAGTTCCCTCTCTAGGCATCATTTTAGTGATCACGCCAGTCATGCCTTTATACCTCTGGTAGGATATATTGGGTCTTCTCGATGAGGCGTATACATCGGACTCCACATTTAGCTCATGTGGTTTTATGTTGGTTATTAGTAGCTCCCACAGTACCGTCAGATTCTAGTGCATTGACCAGATTATCAGTTATTATTCAGTATTCAGACTCAGCATATCATGTACTTGGTCATTGCATTCAGGTAGCTCAGTATTTCAGTATATCTCAGTATTTACATTCAGTTCAGATTATATCATTGCTCTTATTTCTTTGTTCAGTTATGATTATTGTTCAGGTTTACTCTGTCCTGCATGCTCAGTACCTTTCAAGTACTGACGCATACTCTGCGGTATATATTCTCGTGATGTAGGTTCAAGTTCTCAGCTTCCAGATCACACATAGATCGGTTTCTGATCTTCAGCTCAGCAATATTAGTGGTGAGTCCTCATTCTCCGGGGACGACAAACATGGTTCCTTTGCTTTTAGTCTTAGTTTCAGTTTTTGCTAGATTTAGCTGGGGGCATGTCCCAGCATTTCTAGTCAGTTAGAGGCTTTATTTCAGACATAGTTAGAATCAGCTTTAGGATTTGAGTTTGAATTTTCAGTTGTTGTTAAACTCTCTGCATTTATATATTCAGATGTAATATGGGTATTCCCCATCATTTCATATTTATCTTATGATTAGCTTCCGCACAGTGTTTATTAATTCAGTTCACTTTAAGTATGCTTATGTTATGCCAGTAGGGTTAGCTTGGGGTCACTCGTGATCCTAGGTTCCGTGTCCGCATCCTGGGGGTAGCTCGGGGAGTGACAGTAAACCTTTACATCTGGACTTGGCGACAATCAATAAAACCAGACCTAGCTGTGCAAAAGTGAAAGTTTTAGTAGATCTATTGGCAGACCTGCCTAAAATAGTCAGAATGGACATCATGAATGAAGAGACAGGCTCAACGAGAACATAAACAGTTAAAATAAAATATGAATACTTGCCTAAGTATTGCTTGGAATGTAGATAACAAGGGCATGACTTGATGGAATGCAGGATTGTAAATCCTGAATTAAGACCTGCAAAAGAGGAGAAAGAACATGAAAGTAGCAAAAATAAAGATGGAAAGCAATATATGGGGGATCAAAAACATAACAAGTTGAAAAAGAGATAAAAAGGATGCAGGAGAGCAACACAAATATATGGTAAAGAAATAAGTATAAACAAATCCCAAGAACCCTAGCTAGTGGAAAAATGATTGGTAACCCAGAGAACTTCAAGGTAGTGAAAGATAATAGAGTATACGACACAATAGATAAGACCCCAAAAGAAGGAAAGCATATGATACAGACACATAACAAATTTGATGCTCTAGTAGAAAATAGTGAAGATAATAATAACAAATTCCATCAAATCAAGAAAATAGTAAGGAAAAAGAGAATGGAGAAACAAGCCCTCCAATTCAATTGTTAGCCTCAGATTCAGTGATAGATGTATCAACACATTCAATCACCGGCAACAATGAAGACATGCTCAAAGGGGACCAAGTAACAGAATCGACAAAAGATTGGGTGGAGACCACATTTGTGAGAATGGGAAAGGAAAAAAAATCACACGGAGACACAAAAAAGGGGCATCATTGTACGGAAGTAATCAGATTAATCTATCGTACAAAACTCTCTATTACAAGCAAAAGATGAGAAGAAAGAAAAGGAAGTGGACTTTAAGGCACTGGACAGTACACACACAAGGAACATGGAAGGAGATAGGCCACCAAAACCACCAAATGGAATTGAATCAAACAAGCAGTTGGAAATAAAATACCCATTGACACAATCGCAAGACCAACTAACAGATTACAATGAAGATATATATGAAGTAGATGGAGATTCATCTTTGCAGCAAAACATTGATCAAATAGCGATAGAGGCAGATCTATCTCCAAGACAACTGGTACAACTACAACAAAGCGAATCCAAGAAGAAAGCTCCAAGAAGCAGAAGTATTCCCCCACTGAGAGTATCTACCAGGAGCAATAAATCCAATTCAGGTTCTCAATGATTGAAAACGCTTCGTTTTGGAATATTAGATCAGTTAATTCTCAAGAATCGTTCGAGAGATTAATTGAACTAAAGAGAAGATATCATTATTCCTACATTGCTATAATCGAACCTTTCCAAGATGCCTCAAAGCTAGAAGAGTATAAGAGGAAATTGGGTGTAGATAATGCTCTAGTTAACGCATCAGGCAAAATTTAGATTTTTTGGGAGAATACATGGCAAGGAACTTTGGTGGAAAGTTCTGATCAGCACATTTTGATAAATTTTAAGCAGGAAAGAGGGCAAGAAAAGGTCATCATAACAGTAGTATATGCCAAATGTGATGATTATATGAGAGAGGAGTTGTGGGATACACTACAACACATTGCAGCGAATAATAAACCCTGGTTGGTTGGAGGAGATTTTAATGTGATTTTAACTCAAGAGGAAAAACTTGGTGGACTACCTATTTGTAATAGAGAAACCTCTGCTTTTGCGCAATGTATTACTTCATGTGGTTTAAATGACTTGGGATTTTCAGGAAGTAAATACACCTGGTGGAATGAAAGAGTCGGAGAGGCATGCATTTTTAACCGATTGGACAAGATCTTATGTAATCAAGACTTCCTGGCTTTATTCCCTACAAATGAGGTTACTCACTTTATCAGACAAAGTTCTGATCATGCACCTTTGCATTTGGAGTGCAATGTTACGGAGTAAGTAATTACTAAACCATTTAAGTTTTTAAACTTCTGGACTAAGCACAATACTTTCTTGGAAGTAATTAAGCAAAACTGGACAGCAGACTTCAGTGGCAATCCTTTCTATGTATACCTATACAAGATAAAAAAAGTGAAAAAGGCTCTAAGTCAATGGAGCAAGAATACTTATGGAAATATCTTTCAAAAAATAGCTACTATAGAGGATACTATTAAGGTTAAGGAGGTACAATTTGAGGCAGATCCCTCTCTGGACAATAGGGAATTACTTATGAAACCCCAAGCAGAGTTAACAAAATATTTATACTTGGAAGAGGAATATTGGAAGCAAAAATCTAGCATGAGATGGTTCAAAGATGGGGAAAGAAACACTAAATTCTTTCACTCATATGTAAATGGGAGGAGAAAGAGGCTAGCTTTACAGAGAATCTAAGATCATCATGGAGTATGGCTTACTGGTAATAAAGAAATGGGTGAGGAAGCAGTGAGATTCTTTGAGAAGCAATTCATGGAGGAAAGACAACCTACTGATTTCCAATTACTAAATCATATTCCTAAGAAGATTTCAGAGGAGCAGAACACATTTCTGGAAGCCCTACCAATTGAAGAGGAGGTTAGAAAAATAGTTTTTGCACTTAATGGAGATAGTTGTAGTGGTCCTGATGGTTTCACTGAAACTTTCTATCAGAAGTGCTGGGATATCATAGGGAAAGACTTAACTTCGATGGTTAAAATATTTTTCTGTGGAAGTGAACTACCAAAGTTCATTACTCACACAAATCTAGTGCTAATACCAAAGAAAGACATTGTTAATTCCTATACAGATATGAGACCTATAAGTTTGAGCAATTTTGTTAACAAAATATTGTCTAGAGTAATTCATGAAAGACTTATAGGGATCATACCATCTCTAATATCATCTTCTCATACAGGTTTTGTCAAGGGCAGGAGTATAGTCGAAAATGTGTTACTAGCACAAGCGATTGTCAGAGACATTAGAATCAGAGCCAAATATGTAAATGTGGTGATTAAACTAGATATGACAAAAGCCTATGACAGGCTTTCTTGGGTATTGATAACTAAAGTCCTCAGAAAGTTTGGGTTCAGTGAAGTATTCATTGATATGATATGGAGGTTAATTTCTAATAATTGGTACTCAGTTCTAGTTAATGGGCAAAGTAATGGTTTTTTCAAATCATCTAGAGGGGTGAAACAAGGAGAGACCCTCTTTTCCCTACCTTGTTTATATTGGCTGCAAAAGTATTATCCAGGGGCCTAAATACTCTATATCATGACCCAATTTTTAAAGGATATGGTATGCTAAAATGGACTCCTCAGATCAATCATCTATCCTATGCAGATGATACCATACTCTTTTGTTCAGGAGATGATAAATCCTTAAAAAAGATGCTCAAAATCTTGAAAAATATGAGAAATCATCTGGACAATTAATAAACAGTGAGAAGAGTAGTTTCTACCTCCACCACAATATTGATAATCATACTGTGAATAGAATAAAAAACACTCTAGACATGAAAAAAAGTTATTTCCCAATTACCTATCTAGGGTGTCCTATTTTTTATGGAAAGGGGAGAATAATATACTTTGAAGAGCTAGTGAAAAAGATTATGAGAAGGGTTCAATCTTGGCAGAATAGACTACTTTCATTTGGTGGAAGATACATATTGATCAAGCATGTGCTACAAACTATGCCTGTCTATTTGCTCTCAGCTATGAACCCCTAGTTGGAGTGCTCAAGCAAATACATCAAATTTTTGCCAAATTTTTCTGGAATAATACACCAGGGACAAAAAGCAAACACTGGGTGGCCTAGGATACTCTATGCACACCAAAGGATGAAGAGGTCTAGGTTTCAGATCTCTAAAAGACACCTCAAATGCTCTATTTGCTAAACTTTGGTGGAATCTTAGAACCTCTACAAGCCTGTGGAGTTCATTCATGTGGAACAAATATTGTAAAAAACTTCATCAGATTTTAGCATAAGGAGTGGTTGAGCATTTGATCGTGTGGAAACCTAAGCAAGGAAATTCTAGCTTTTGGTTTGAAAATTGGATGGGACTTGGCGATTTATACTTCATTGTTCCTGAGGGACTGATAGAGGAAGAAGCAGAGGTGACAACTTATGTCACAAATGGGGAATGGAACTTGGAGAAGCTGAAAGATAGCCTACCAGAAGACATAGTACAACACATAACAGAAAGAATCAAACCTCATTTGGGTGAAGAAGGAAATGACATTGCATACTGGAGCATTGAAAATTCAGGTAACTTTACAGTCAAGAGTACATGGGAATTTATGAGGACTAAACTTAATAAGCAGAATATTTACAACTATATTTGGGAAAAAGGACTGCCTATCAAGATCAGTATTTTCATGTGGAGAGTTTTGAGGGGAAGGATTTCTACTGATGATAATCTCAAAAGGATGCACATAAATATTGCTTCAAGATACTGGTGTTGTGAGGCCTACCGACAGGATACCATGAGCCATCTTTTTCTAACATCTCCTATAGCTGCAAGGCTATGGAGACAGTTTTCTTTATGTGCAGACATTGCTATAGAAGGTATGCAGTTTTCGCAAGTACTTATCACTTGGTGGAACACTACATCAACACCTAAATTGAAGCCGGTGTTGAGAGTCCTTCCTAGTTTTATAATTTGGGAGCTTTGGAAAAGGAGAAATTCTATTAGATATGGAAAAGACATCTCTTACAGCATTCTGACATATCAGATTCACCACTTGACATATCAGTTCATAAGAGTAAGATTCCCATGGTTAAATAGCTTTCCAACAGGGTGGACAAATATGATCAGAAGTTTAAGTAGTTATAGACCCAAGCTATACTATGCTAAAATCACTTGGGCTTTACCACCAACTGGCACACTAAAGATCAACACTGATGGGGTAAGTAGAGAAAACCCTGGGAGGAGTTCATATAGTTTTTGTTTAAGGGATGAAAAAGGAGACTTAGTATTTGCTCAAGCGCAAGTGATTCAGAATACGACTAGTACAGAAGCAGAAATTAAAGCTATACTAGAAGCTATGAGATACTGTCAAAGAGCTAATATTCACAATGTAATCATAGAAACAGATTACTTAGGCAGTAAGAACATGATTCAGAAACAATGGAAACCCCCATGGGAGGTGACAGACATTATAGAGGAAATCCAGGAATACATTCAAACTATGCATGCTCAGATATCACACACATTCAGAGAAGGTAACATGTTAGTTATTTTTTAGCTAATCATGTTTTGAACTATCAAAGTTCAATACAATATACAACTTTCTTAGATCTACCAACAGAGGCCAGGAAGATCCTAAATAGTGACAAATCTTAGCTCCCAAATCTGAGAATTAAGACTAAAAGGATCAACCTAGAGAACAACTCGAGCATACAAAATCACAGTTGACGAATAAAGCTTCATAATCATCCGGAAACAAGACAACATTTGAAGAAAGCAATACCTAATACATTTGTGTATAGATGGAGTTTAAGAGTGTAGAATACTTAGATCTAGCAGAAATGAATCAATTTATCAGATACAAGGGGAAGTAGGATATTGACCTTTAAGTAGCAACGCATACAACTTAACCAAAAGAGAAGGCATCGTCGTCCTTCGAGCTATAGAGAAAATCTCAGGAGATGAGCTTGCAACTGAAAAACAATAAAGCCATGGAAATCAAGGAAGAGATACCGAGAATCAATCGGAATAAACAAATGAGAACAGCAAGAGAGGAACTTACCAGATCAATGAAGGAGGAGCTGAAAAGAGGCGGATGATTGAGCTCTCAAAACCCATTAGTTTACTTTCCTTAATTTAATTTTTTTGAGTTATATTAGTAAGGACTAGACTCTGTCTTTTGTTTATTTTGCTTTCTGGACTTATAAATAAATTGGGCATGGCCCAGCATATTTACTTTAAAAAAAAACGTATAAGATACTTAAAAATCTATATATTATAATAAAGCTGGATATAAAAATAGTGACGTGGCGCTCTCTAAGAGCTTGATTCTTATTTATCTTTTTTATGATTATTTTTTGGCATTTTTCTCTTATTTCTTTCAATTATTTTATTTTCATACCTCTTCAATTACATAAATTTTACTCTTAATAAATATTAATAATGTTCATAACTCCTAACCTTTCATATTCATAACCCTCAAATAATTTAATATACAAATTTATGACATCTTAAAATCACACTTAATAAAAACCTATTTTGATACTTATGTGATGATTATTTTTTTTACATTTTTCCGTATTCTTCATCTTTTATCTCTTTTGTTGGTTAATTATATTTTTTGTCTCTTTTGTTGGTTTATTTTTTTGTATTCTTTGATCTGATTTTGCATGAGAGAGATCTATAATGAAGATTGTTAGACATTTTTGTGCAGTTTGATTTTACAAGGTAAAACTATTTGATGTGCCTAATATAGTTATCACTTTTTCTCTGTTGTAATTATAAATCCAATATTATTATTTTTGAATTCATGATAATATGAATCACAATTTTTTTGAAAAAACTCTTTGATTTTTTTCTCTTTGTAGTTTATAAATATTTTTTTTCTTCTTTTTATAGTTTTTGGAGCATTAGGTTATGTTATGTTAATAACAAGATCCTTCTTTTATCTTTAACTCTAATTAAAAATTCTTTAAAGTTTTTATTTGATTTGTTAACCTCATTTTCATATTTTGTTGTTGTTGTTGTAAGGTTAACTTATTTTGTTTTTATATCAGGATATTTTTGAAAATAAAAGTTGTAAAGAAAGCCAACACATACATGTAAGCTACTCAATAGAACATGTATATATAATTTTGTAGTCATGTAAATCAACTTTTAATAATTATTATGATAGAATATGAGAATGTAAAGTTAATTCATAATTTTAAAAATATTGTATAATTTATAAAAAAAATGTTTATTGATATGGAACTTTGTAGTCTTCATAATTTTGGATTTTTTAATTATTAATATTAGAAGTTCTCAAGTTTTTGAGATTTTCATAGATCACTATCACAATCTGTTTGGTCAGAAATTGAAATACAAAAGTATTTGTTTAGGATAAAAATAATTTAGTAAAGTTGTTCTCTCTCAATCTACTTTCTTTACCAATATAAGAATTATCTAGATAAAAGAAAAGTGGTGTAGCACATCTTTTTGACCAAGAATCTTATTTATCTTTTTTTTTTCTTTTTTTCGACATTTTTTCTGTTTATTTATTTCTTATTATTGTACAAAAATGAATGTATCAATTACTACTCCTTCATTGATTCATATTTTTTTAATATAAAAATTTAAGTATCTTTATTTTCCGTACTTTAAT
>JAJONR010005520.1:0-69213 GCA_029582245.1 Solanum etuberosum | reverse complement strand
TATATATATATATATATAAAAGAATATAATATTGGTTTGTATGGTTTTTTTCTTTTTGTGAAGGGCAAACATAACCATTCATATTTTCAATTGGAAGATGAACAAAACAAAAAATTCATGAATTTACTCCAACATGAAATTAATAAAAAGAATATATATTCAAGAGACTTTATGGTGGTTGATTCATGTACTAATATGATGATTTATAATTTTATATTTAATTTATTAAATAATTTATAACATTTAAATTAGTATAATATGATGATATGATGATTCAAATAACAAATGCACATGGAAATACTTGGTTTGCTTGTTAGACACTTCTGTACCATGATCTAATTGGTCCATCCTTCAAAGGGGCTCATGCTTGTGCAGAAAGTGAAACATAAAGACTAATCTAGATTTTGTCAAAATACGCTGCACAATAACCCAAAGAAATAGAGATAGCCTGAAGACAGGAAATTCATCTTTGAAATACATCCTTGATCAAAGCTAAAAATAGGAAAGTGAATCTACCAAAAGCATCTTTACCTCTTTTTGGTGCCGTGAATCGCAAAAGAAGAGAAGACACCAAATTGACAAGAGAAATCAAACTCCAATTCAGTAAACCAGCTGCATGAAAACGGAAAAAATAAGGTAAGTTCAGGCATAAGAAAAAAACCTATGTTCGGGTAGCTATAGAAGAATGCCCACGAAAGGGACTTGTGTTAAATCACAATTACAAATATTGACAGTTTTCTAATCTGTACATTGAACTTTTCTCGATATTGTGTCAGATTTATCATTATGGAATTGAAGACAATAATGAAGCGATTTTATAACAGAGAAAATATCATTATAGGGGAATAGTAGAGAGTTACAATTGGGAGAACCAGTACTCCTTAACTAAGTTTGTGTGTCGGGGTCCAATACTGGTGTGGATCTAGAGGTCAAATACTTCACGATCTAATTTTAAGATCCGAAAGTACGGATCCGAGTATGGATATGGGTATGGGAATTCAGCTAAAAATAATTCAAATTAAAAATAGAGTTCTAAAAATATGCCTTAATTATGGTTGACTATTTGGAAGAAAGGAATGCACAAATTTTTGAGAGCAAGTTTGAATCGGTAATTATTATTAATTACATATGCATCTACTTACTGTTTTTTTTTGTGTAACAAGTAGCACAGCTATTGCAAATGATATAAAGGCCATGGTAGACTTCTTGAGTCCTGTAAATCCGATATGGATCTCACACCCACACCCATGTCGTGTCGACATGGGTGCGACACCGAAAATAAAGAGTCCATGCAACTTAGGTCCTCAACTAATAGAATAATCAGTGAAAAAGCTTGATTCTTGCATAGTTGGTTTGTAAGTCTTTTCTTGTATGGTTGATTCTTTTTAAGAGAGATTATGACTCACTCAGAGAGAATTCTAGGTCCATGGAAACAAATGTGGAAGTGCAACACCCCAACCAAGGTGAAATGCTTCACCTGGTTGGTCTCCAGAAGGGCATGTCTCACTCAGGAAAAACTCAAGAAAAGAGGCTTCCAGATTGTCTCCAGATGTTTTTGTCATGAGAAGGAGGAAACTAACAGCCACTTATTCCTACACTGTAGGATTACTGTTCAGGTGTGGCATATGGTTCTCAGCATTTCTCAAGAGCCATGGGTGATGCCAAAACATATTGCTGATCTTTTGAGCTGTTGGATGAGGAGGGGGGAGCAAGACCCAAAAAAGATAGTGGTCTATAGTACCTACTTGTGTATGGTGGGATATTTGGAGAGAAAGAAACCTCAGGTGTCATGAGAATATTACTAACACTATTCAGAAGGTTAAAGAAAATTGCCTTAACATGTTGTATTTTTGGTGTAAAGAAGATTGTATAGAAGAAGTAGAACAGTTGGTAGATTTCTTAGGATCTATGTAATTATGGAAATAGCTTGTAACTTTTTGGAGGTAGCCAGCATACCCTAATGCTGAAGAATACAACTTTACCTTTATCAAAAAAAAGTCTTTTTTGAGAAGCTTCAGATTAGGGAAGAGGATAGGTTTCCATGTCTCCATCTGGATACATACGGTGCCAAGTAAGGTGTGCTTTTTCACGTGGTTAGCTACTAGAGGGGTGATTTTGATGGCGGGAGAACCTTGAAACGAAAGGTTGTCTACATGAGTTGGTGTTTCCTTTGTAAGGAGGTGATTGAGGAAGTGGACCATATTTTGTCACATTGCAAATTAGCCACGAGTTTATGGGACGGTATCTTTAGATGGTTTGGTATTTCTTGGGTCAAGCCAAGATACGAGAATAAGTTGATGTTCAGCTGGAAGAGTGGCACTAGAATAAAAAGGCATAACGCTTGGAATGTTACTCCTCTTGCGTTAATGTGGGTCATTTGGAGAGAGAAAAATATGAGACCTTTTGAAGGGGTGGAGATGGGCTTTGCTCAATTTAGGAGTATTCTCTGATCCCTTATTTTCTTTTGGTGCACCCATGTAGTTCCTGCTTGTGTAGAGGATTGGGTATCTTCTAGAAGGAACCATATTTTGTAGGTTTCTCCTCTTTTTGGTATACCACTTGTAGTCAGGCAAGTTGTCCTTGTTTTTATCAATGAAATCTTTTACTTGATCAAAAGAAAATGGGTCTCGCCCAACTTTTGTCAAAGACATTATTTTGCTTATTAATTGAAAAGCAGAAACAGAAAACAACCCACAGACCCAAGACTTCGTTTGAACTATATTTAGGATACCTCTCTTTTCAAACCATTTCTCATAATTAACCATAGTTGACAATTCCCTTGCCCAATCTCTCTTACTTCTTATCTTGATCCTTGGTGGTGAAAATTAGATGTGCAACTTCTCCTTGTATTCACAAGCTTTAATATCATTATATCTTATGACCTTGTTCCTATCCAAACTTCCTTACATTTTTACTATATAATTTGACATAACTTTAATGCCAAAGGAAAAATAGAATAGAAAAATGTCAAGCATAGAATGAGATACTACAATAGCAACAATTATGTCCCAATTCCAAAGTAGTTGGAGTCAGAGCATGAATCCTCACTATTCATTTCACTCCATTTGGACCAATTTCGTTCCAATATTCAATAATTTGGGATTCTCTACCACTACGAGAGCTCTACATTTTATATTTGACAACACATATTTAAAAGTCAAAAAAAAGTTCTTAGCAGGTAGTAACCATGGATCCAATGTTACCATCACGAATCATAATCCCAACTAGCTGCTTTCGTTTATATGGATCTATTTTTCCATCGATTCCGTTATCATTTTTTGCTAAGCCTACATCGATTATAAGAGATTGAGATCTTTTGAGACAATATCCTAATTTAGGTCTACCTTGTCTAACAGCTTCAAAAATCATCGCCACTAACCTACAAACTGGTGCATTTTGATGTCTATATAGGACATTGAATAAATGGTCTCAAACACCCTTCTTTCATTCTATTCACTATGTGCTACTTGCACTTCTGACGCACGTGATCATCTTTTATCTTGTCTAATTTGTGCAATTTTGCATCACAAGCATAGAATGGAATACTTGGGATATCTTTAGGTTTCAAGATGTAGAAAGAACAACATGAAGCAAAGACAAAGAAAATAGACAAATGCAATCTTTCCACAATAATCAAATGACTTACCCATAGAAATCAACACCACCTACAGAAAATAAATAAGTAAAGAACCTTAAACTTCCAAATTCATTTTCTTCTTTTCCCAAATCAAGGTTAGCCTGAGAAGAATTCTCGATTGAAGTCCAAGATCTCTTAAGGTATCAACCATAATTTTTTAGACGACGACAACCATTTTTCTTGGGTACAGGTAAAATAAACCAGTACTACTACAAGAGTTATCCCCTAAATTCTTGGGTACAGGTAAAACAAACCAGTACTGCTACAAGTTATCCCCAAAATTATTAATCTAGAAAAGGAACAAACACCTCAAGAGAATCACAAGACACTGCTATGTGGATAAGAAAGAAATATTCCCTAGTCCCTGGAAAAATTCCACGCGTGAGGCAGCATCATTTCTGGCAATTTTTAATGGAGAAGTGCATGTAAACGAACCTATGGCTACAACAACAGATAGAAAACGAAATTCTTCTCTTACAAAATTTTAGGCACAACATTCTGCATACGATAGGTATCACCGAGACAGACAGAGAGAGAGAGAGAAACAAAAAACGTTAAGAAATAGGTTTTCTCTTCTTTCTTTCTTTTTTTTTTAAGCTGGTAACTTTCTTTCTTTTTGATAAGTAGTGATATTTTATAAATGGTATAACAGCAGTAAGACAGTGCGTAATGTTACAAAATATGTAAAGCCCCAAATCTATCTAACATGGAATGTACATCTTTTACGAAACAGATTTTCTCATTATGCAATTCATTTTCTAAATTATGCACTAAAACATACCATATGTAAGAGGGCATTCCGAAAACTTGGATGTGCATTTTATCCATCATCTTTTTTCCTTTGTGCAGTTTAGTCTCTTTCAAAAGATTGAGATTTTTGCTCCAAATCTCAATCTTTTGGAAGAGACTGCAATTGCAAATGATAGATTAAAGTTTGCATCCAACTTGTAGCTACGCAAAGTCCAAGTTATATCAAACAAACTCTAGAAATTCCCAAAATAGAAAGGTTTATTATTCCTTACTCAAGTTCTAAAGAACTATTTGAGGCTCCCCATGGTTTACTAAACGAGAAAGGGGATATTTTTTATTCATGTAGGGTATCAAGGAAAAAAAGTGCAAGACTGATGGTAAACTCAGACTCGGATAGGATACATAGTTGCACCGAAAACCCATATGCATAGGAATACATATACGCATATAAAATTAAGTGAAGGCCTATATTTGCAATTCTTTTAGCTATTCCAGATATTTACAAGATAGTGAGGCACCACCACCAACAAAGGCATCAGGCAGTCACTGTACTTGCACCATATCACAATGGAAGTCTACAACTTCTGAAGATCAAAAGACCAAGAGATACTTATTCCATATTGGTTGAAACCATAGAATATCTATGAATAGAAACTACCAATGTGTCTATACTTTATACACTGCACAGAAGTCCTACTTATAGGCTCTTAAGAATTGAGTAGACTAAAAATTTTCAGAGTATTGAATATATTATATATGTACCGAACATTGGTTAACTCCTACATGATTTAAAGCACCTGAGGGTATATAAATGTTCCTAATGAGGCACTTACTATGATAGTTTGCTAGGTATGTGGTTCATGGTTCATAGAACTAGCTTGTGGACAAACAAAGTGCCACTCATAAATATTTTTAACACATCAAAATTCATGAATTAGCTATAGTAGCCTCAATTTCTTATGGAGTTCCAAGACAAGGTTCCAAATGATCTTGCTAAGTTCTTAGAGTAGTAGAACTTATGAACTGCTTACTCTTTTTTTGGCAACCTAAGAACTGCTTACTCTCTACAAGGGCTATGCTTGTGATACATCAAGTGTGATCAATGCCGTTCAAAAAGAAACACATCTAATGTGATCAATATGCCCAATAATTCAGAACTCGAGGCCTTAAAATTCAGGATTTAGGAGAATTATAATGCTCTAGGGTGACCAATTGAGCAGGATCTTATGAAAGATCCTAACTTTTTTATTACTAAGGAGAGCTTCTGTAAATCTTATTCATAGCTTTTTGAGCAATACATGTTAACATGTTCAAGATTCAATAGCTTCTTTTCTAAGAAAGCGAGCTGTGGGGCAACAGAAGGTGTGCTCCTTTGGTGGTCTATAAGCAACGGGTTTGAGAAATGGGAATAGCCTCTTTGCAGAAAGCACAGGTAAGGCTACTTACAGTATACCCCCATTCTTCTCCTACCCCTGCCCAAGTAAACCCTTTAGTAACTTCTTACTGCAAAAGTTACACATTATCTTGAAAGTTCTACACAGTATGCTCTAATGCTGCTCAAGTAATTTTTAAACTTCCAAACCACAAACAGACAGACTGTGGTGAACTTAAATTTCATAAGTCTAAGGATAACAGTACTTCAGATACTGTTCAATATTTCTGGTGGTAGATCACACTCTTCCAAAGGCAACATCTTAACTAATAATTGGGGCAACAGAGAAATTAGATGTTGAGACAACTCGTCTGGAAAACAATATGAAGTATGAATCAATGTTGGGTCAACGTAATATGAGTGTTGCTTTAAGATAACACAACACTAAGGTAATCTTAAACAAATACTTAGTAAAGAGGATAAAGTTCGAATCTTTACCTGATAAGAGCAGAAATGGCAGCACAAAACCACAAAGAAAACTTCCCATTATCAGCTCTTTTTTCTCAATTCATCCACATTAGAAATTTCAGAACCCCAATCACCAAAAACTCAATCTTGTTGAAGAACTAAACCCTAGGATCAACGATTAACAAAATTGATTTGAGCAGAACCCCATCAAGAAATTGGGGTTCTCTTATCAATAAATTATACTTACAGATTTATGTATAGGTATCGCTTTCAAACTACGAAATTGACCAATGGGGTTCTTCCACTTTGAGACGCGACACAGTTCGAGGCTGGGTTGAAGACCAATCTGTAAGCCTTCCCGTGAAAAATGAAACATGTGAGATTTGCTTTAATAATTATTAAAAAAAAAAACTTTGAAATAATAATTTCAGATTGCAATTTTATTAATATTTAATTACTACAAAAAAAATATGAGTACTTTGATTTTGTTGTGAAAGAATTAGTTTTACATCTGTTTTTGTGATTTCTTAACTATTAAGGGCATGCTTGGAAAAAAAATTGTAATTGAATTTGGAAATAAATATACTCGTAAATTTTTTTTATAATCTTAATTAATAAAGTAAACTCAAGCACAATTTAAATGGAGATTTAGGTTTATATCTTTTTATAAATTTGTTTTTAGTTTTATATCTTTTTTATAAGAAATGGGCGTGAAGATGATGCCCCAATTTATGCTTATGAAATAAAGTTTCAAGTATCTTAGGTCCATAATCTGAAGGTGAGAAGATTTAATGATGATATCACACATCGTATTGTAGTAGGGTGATGAAATGGAGGCTCGCATCTAAATACCATGCGATAAAAATATGTCGCATGGACATAAAGGCAAATTCTACATAATTGTGATTAGATCGTTATTGTATTGGGCAAAAAGTTGGCTAGTGAACAACACTCATGTTCAAAAGATGAATGTAATAAAGTTAATGATGCTCAAATGAATATGTGGACATACTAAGAGGGATATGCTCAGAAACGAAGTTATACAGAAGGTGAGTGATGAAATACCTTCAATCCAGACACAACAATGGAGATACAATTTGAGGGTAAAGAGAAAAACGCAATGTGAAGCTTTAGAGAAAAATGTTTCAGTCTCAGAAGTAAATTATAATGAATCTATAAATTCAACGTTGAGTATCTAAAATATCTTACATACAATACCCTCCTATGGACAACTCAACTACAACCGTCAAATAACTACTTTATCTCCACTAACTACTTTCAGGTTCTAATAGTGCTAGATAAAATAATCATCTTCATTGTTACGCATATTTATATAAATATCATCTACCGTTTACTCATGTCTTTTAATACTCTCCCTCAAGTTAGTTACTGTAAACAAGTTTAACACGTTTAGCTTGTATGGGAGGTAGGTGCGTTGAGCCTTTCCTAATACTTAAGTAAATAAGTTTGTTTCTTGATCAACTGAATTGTATATTTTGTCTTATTTGTAAAATTATGTATTTTTTTTTTAATAAAGTGAGGTTCTAATTCAATTTGTTTTGTTTTTCATGAAATATGAAATTTGCGTTAATTTGTATTGTTGTTTTACTTCATTGCACACTTTCACTTAGACCTTGATATTAACGGTTAGCTCCTTACATTTACATATTAGCCATAACATTTCTAAAATAATTGCAGTCATGATCTTGTAGTCTAACTCTGTAGAGCTTCTTGAGACAATGATTTATTTTATGGCTTTCCAAAAAATCAAAAATTGTCTAGTTTCACCACATAATTGTTATTTGATTTTTTTAAAATTTGGATGAGCTGGCCAATCTACATAAAAAATGTAGTTAATGGTGATGCCTTTTCTAAGCTCAAAAAAAATTTAGTACTAGTTCATTCTTACATATCACATCATTTTATAAGTTGCATCCATGTGAAACTTACACTGCATAAACTGGCTCAACACATGTAAAATAAATGTTATATATGATCTAGTCATTATAGATATAAGAATTTCTTAATTAAATTTTGAATCATCTAATTTTTCACCAGTCAACTCTTTCACGTATTCATTATGCTCCGTTGTGGTTAGCATCTCATTGCATTTTATGAAAATACTCATTGATCTAAATTCTACTACCCCGAATTTGTGAACAATTTTAATGTAATTTTTTTGAATAATCAATATTTTCTTTTGTGATCTAATTATATTAATGTCAAAAAAAGCATTTCATATCATTCAAATCTTTAATATTAAACTTTTCTTGTAAAGTTGTCTTTGCTTCATGGATCAGAATATGATCATTTCCAATAATGAGTGAATCATCAACATAGATCAAGAGACTTTTTGTGTAATTAAAAAGTAGTCAAAATGATCGTGCATGAAATTTGAATTGGTCAGTACCCTAACAAGCTTCAAGTTCTACTATCTTGAGGCTTGTTTGAGTTTCATAAAAGAATTTGTTCAGTCAGCAAAAATTTTGAACATACCTCCCCTAACTGACAAAGTCGTGAGATGCACGGTATCTTATATACTTCTTCAATCACATTAGCTTCGAAAAAATGCATTGCACATATCCATATGATGTAAACACCATTGATTGGAAGCAACTAGGGGACCAATCTTCAATATAACGAAAAATATATAATCTCTTTTCTTTGATCAATTAGAAAGAAAATACTTGCTCTCTGAAATGAACATCTTTGCTCACAAGAGAATTATATGAATAAATTGTATAACTTGTACCCTTAGATGTTATGTATGGATAAATATCCCATTAGTACAGCTACAATTGATCTAGTAGAGAAATTATCTCCTTCGTGGAGACTAGCGGTAAAACACAAGCACCCAATAGCTCTCATGTGTTATAAAGATGAAACTCTGCCACAAACCTTCTCAAAGGGTGTACTAAATCATTAACATTACACATCGTATTTGTTTGTTAGGGGTCTAAGATTTCAAATTAAAAGTCACATTCGTTCAATGAGTCTAAGACGTCATTTGTTTACATTTAATATATCTAAATGGTTCAGACGTTAGGTCATTAAGTGCATTTATGTACATTAAGATTTAAGTACTAATCTGGTTTGAATAAGACTAACCACTAAGATATTGAACAAAGTCTTAATATCATTAAGGAGTATCTTTATGTAGATAATTTCCACCTCATTATATTCCATCCACAATTACTAGTAACCACCACTAACCATCTTTGCTAATAGTCTAATACGATACCACCACTATTACAGTCACCAACAGCTGCCATCACGGGCAATCATTATGACTGCCACCATTACAATTAATCGCCAGCACACTACTATCTCCATCATTATAATTATATCCACTGATATTAGTCTATCACCACTATTATCACTATCACGACCACCTTCACCACCTCATCAATTATTACCATCAGTGCGGTCAATCTCTACTATTAATCACAACTAGCATTGTTGTCAACTACCACCACACATCTTCAGCATCACTATCAACACCGTCAACCACTAATATTGATCAACTTCATCATCACTATCACCATCAATTACCACCATCCTACTAACTAGTGTTACACCAACCACCTATCTTTACAACTTTAACCATCATCATTATAAACCAATAACACAAATCATGACCATCACTAACACTACAACAGACCTTCTCCATCATCACTACAAACATAAATGTTTCATTTTTTTATTCAATAATAGTTTTTAATATTTAATTATTATTTTTTACTTGAATTGTATATTAGTTGTGCTTATAAATATATAAATTATACATACTCAAATGTTGAAAAACGAATCATTTTAATTATTTAGTGTTTAAATAATATATTACATTTAATCTTAATGAAAATTAATGAGGGCAAAAGGAAATTCTTTCTTTTTTCTTCTTCTTCTTCTATTTTTATTTTATTTTTTAAAAATTTCCAATCAATTTTTTTAAAACTGAAAATCTTATACAGATAAGTATTAAGGTTGACATGAAAAGAGCAAGCCTCAGATAGTCTACCAGACATTACTCGATATAGCCTGGGAGACAGAGCCGGTGCCTCCGCCTCGCGTCTGCTGCCGCCGGTTGCCGCCTGCCGCCGTTCTTCCTCGTGTCAGGTAAGTGCCCTCTTTTTATTTTTAAAAAGAATCAATTGAAGATTAAGAAAAATATTAAATATGTTGAAATTTTCTTGAAAAAGAAAACTTAATTGAATTGAGACTAGTTCGAAGCTTTATTTGTGCTTGTTGAAGAAGAAATTTCGATTTTTTTTCTCTGTATTTGAAGTTTTTGAACTCCATGTTAAAGCTATTGAAATTTTCTGCTGGTTGAAGGCTTGAAACCATGAATTCGATTCCTGTTTGTCGTGTATTTATTAGAAGTTTTTGATCCATTTGTGATAAAGATATAGTCTTTTGAGTCCTTAGAAAAATTAGCTTTTAGGTACATCGTGTATGAAGCTTTTCTTTGTTTAGCTATTACTGCTAGAGCTTTTTGGAGTTGTGATATGCATTTTGGTTCTTTCAAGCT
The DNA here is from genome assembly GCA_029582245.1 of Solanum etuberosum. Classification (NCBI taxonomy): domain Eukaryota; kingdom Viridiplantae; phylum Streptophyta; class Magnoliopsida; order Solanales; family Solanaceae; genus Solanum; species Solanum etuberosum. The sequence continues at coordinate 58,458 of JAJONR010005520.1, read as the reverse complement.
TGATTGTCAAGTAGTTTTTACTATTTGCTGCATATTGGTAATTGCATAGTTTTGCACAGATGCTATGTTCTCGGCTGCTGCAGCTGATGTTGCACAGCTACTTTGTTTTTCTTGGCTGCTACAACTGAATTTTGCACAGCAGCTATGTTCTGCCTGGCTCCTACAACTGAATTTTGCACACCTGCTACAGCTTTATTTTCGAACAGCTGCTATGTTCTTTTTGGCTGCTGCAGCTGAAGAAAACAAAAGTGAAAACTAAAAGATGACAACTTCAGCCTAAGTAGGAAGGAAAAGATAAGAAGCATTCAATCAAAGTGTATATAGAAAGAGAAAAAAAAAACCTTGAGAGAATCAGAAGAACATAGCATGTTAGGAATTACAATGAATTAAATCTTTTAAACACCTACTTTTTAGTAAAACAATGTCCAAATAAAAAGCCCAAGATGGCAGGCCCGAACCGAATTAGAAAAAACCAAAGTAATTTAGTTTTGTTTATTGGTGCACCAAATGAAAAATCGATTAAACCGAACCGAAATTTCTTAAACTGAGCCCGACCAACGATGTCCACCCCTATTTCCAAAAGAACTTGATAGTGGATTTAGATCTTAATTTTACTTGAAAAATGTTGAAGTTAAAAAAAATACTTTCTTCTTTCTTAACATTAGAAGTATTTAGACCTTAAATTAAACTACTCAAATCCTTATATTAGTAAATAAAATATTTAGACCTTGAATTAAACTACTCAAAATTCTTATATTAGTAAATAAAGTATCTTAATACAAAATCCAAGATAATGTATTGCAAGTACATGACTAACATCTTACTAAGCTGAGTCAGCCTCCCAATATATATAATAACATAACTATCAAATGTTTGTTGTAAACTTAAAGGCTTCATGTCTTGTAAAAATACTGCTCCCTTTTCCCATATTAGTTGTCAAAATTAGTATAAATATTTGTCCCAAAGTACTTGCCATTTTTACAAAAAAGATAGTTAATTAATTTTTTCACATTTTTGCCTTAATATTAGTTGTTTCCGAAAGTAATCAAGTTTGATTATAGTGACATAACATAAAAACTATAAATTTGAAGAGTTCAAACAAGTGATTATTGGTTGATGTTATTATTGTTTAAATACCTATAAAATTTGTTTAGCCATATTTATGAAGAGTGATAAGGGTAAATTAGTAAAATAATATTTCTTATCATATCTTCAGGGGTGTGCACAACAGAAACTACTAATATGGAACGGAGGGAGGACACTCCATAGCCAGAATTTCAAAGACCTCACTCCCCAAATAAACAGAAATGCTAAGGGCAACCATGTCAACAATTCCTCTTCCCTTTCAATGTACACATTCTCTCAAGCACTTGTTCTCCCTTTACCCTTTCCAGAAGCCCCTTATCCAGGTTTTCTCTCAGCCAAGAAAGATTACAACTACTGCAAGACGACTGTTGTCGCTGAAACCCCTTGCAGTTTCACCCCCAATCAGGAACTATGGGGATGAAAAAATCGATCCCACATACTTATCTTGCTCGATGCCTCACAAGAATCCTCTCAAAGTGGCGGTTTTGGTTAGTGGCGGCGTTGATAGCAGCGTGGCTCTTCGGCTACTTCATGCTGCTGGACATTCCTGCACTGCTTTCTATCTCAAGATTTGGTTTCAAGTACGTAATTTTACTACTGGCCCAAATCAATTAGACTTCGTGTTGCCATGCAGAGTTGAAGAACCTGGGTTGTTTACTACTATTCCCTCTATTTCTATCCCTATAGATAGATCAAATAAGTGGGGTAGCATATTTTATTAGCGATAGTGTTAGATTTTTCTAAGACAAGCTTTCGATTCTCAGATAAATTATGCCAATTAGTTATACATAATTTAATACCAGGAATCAAATGATGTACTTATTAGTTCAGAATCAAATGTTGTAGAAGTTATGAAAGATTAAATTAATTATGAGAATGTAATGTTGCTGACTCACACTTTTTTAACTATGAGAAATTTATAGGGGTGGGTTTGCCTTATACCTTAAACAAAATGAGCCCTTAATCTTAGTTTCAAGCAGTGTTAAACAATTATCAAGTGTATTGCCTTTTCTTTTGTAGGAAGACTTTGAGAACTACTGGTCTGAATGCCCATGGGAGGATGACTTGAAATATGCGAAGGCTGTTTGTGACCAGGTCACTCTCTTTTCCTTGGTTATTTTCTCTTTTCATGTATTGGTCTGGAAGAGAATTTGATACATTGTAGACATAGTGTCATCTCTGTGGCGATAGCTCTGACTGATTTAGGTCAAATTTCTGCTAAATGCTAGTTATTACTGCATTATTTGTTGGTTTCTTTTTATTATTGTTATTTTTTTTTGGGTGGGGTGGGGGATAGATCCATCAAATTTGCAAGACTTGTTAATTACATTTAGAGCCTGTTTGGATTGGCTTAAAAGTTTGTCAAACCTACTTTTAAGTCATTTTTAGCTTTTGAGAGTGTTTGACAAATTTAAAAATAACTTAAAATAAGTTTAAAATGTCTTAAAATAAGTTATAAGTCAAAAGTAGGACTCTCCCTACCTTTTATGTTTTGACTTGAAAGTCATTTAAGTTTGACTTTATAAAGTTACTTTTTTAAAAGCTACTTTTTTTAAGCCACTCCAAACGGGTCCTAAAGGCCAGCTTCCTGGCCTGACTGTGGAAAAAGGGAAAAGGATAGCAATACCAAATAGTTTATAGGATTCAATTGGAAGCATTTTCGGACATGACATGCTTTACCTTTTGCACATAATCCAGATTGTGGGTGATTGTTTCTTTTTCCTGGTGTTGTATTAGTAATCTGATATTACCCACTATGTTTCCACAAGCGCTGTTCAGCTTGATGTTATGTTTCCACAAGCTCTTTTCATGTTGACGTTATGTTTCCACAAGCTCTTTTCACGTTGATGATTCCTGTTATGGAGGGAGGGAGGGGGGGGGGGGTTCCGTTGCATTAGTTAGTTTGATATTTCCAATTAAGTTTCCACAACATTTGTTTTCTGACTTCTCAGGTTGATGTACCATTGGAAGTTGTCCATTTGACTGATGAATATTGGAATAATGTGGTAAGTTTCTGCTTACTTTTCAGCTGCTTTAATTACACATTTTCCAGCCTCATGAATGGAACTTTATTTACCTTAGATTGTGTTTTTATACTAAGGTTTCTTTATGTGATGCAATATAAAGATAAGCCAGGGGCAATTGATGAAAGCTCTGTCATCATATTAGTTTATTTTGATTAGTAAGTTTTCCATGTTTAGGTGTCATATATCATTGAGGAGTACAAATGTGGCAGGACTCCAAATCCAGATGTCCTTTGTAATACTAGAATAAAATTTGGTCAGTCATCTTATATGAAAAGCAATCCACTATTCTTTAGTTTCGTTAGCCTGATAGTGAAAAATTTATTTTCAGGTGCTTTTATGGATGCCATTAGTGGAATGGAGTTTGACTTTGTTGCTTCGGGACATTATGCAAAGATTGTCCATGCATCTACTGCGCAGTTGGACGAACCTTCTATCTTGGAATTGTCAAAAGATATGGTCTGTTTTTAATAGTCATACATGTTTCTTAGAGCCTCTTACCCTATATTCTTTTGTAAAGTTTGATATGTTCACTTGAGAAGGGGAGATCTTGAAGATGAGAGTGGTGGGAAAGAGTTGCTTCACTGTAGGTAAAATGATGAACATATGGGAAATTGAATAGACTTAGGCAGATATACATGGTTGGGAATTAAACATTATGGTCCCATCAAAAGAAGTTCTTTTTGTAAGAGACAGACATTTAGCAGTTGAGGATACAAAGTTTGATTTAACACATTCCTAACCCACCTAGCCCCCGTTGCTTTTAACCAAGATTTCTTCTTTGAACTTATGATCAACATTTTTCACGACTGTCTGTATAATTCTTTCAGTTAAGTTTGGTATGTTTCTTGAGATATTTTACATTTTGTTCTTATATTGAAAAATATAGTAAATGTGATGAAGTGTCTTAAGATTTATCTCATAATGAAATGTAATGTAGATCTCCAAATTATGCTTAAAAACAGATAAATAAAACAACCAAAGCAAATACATTATTCTGTTGAAGGTTCATATGTAGTATCAATACTGCTCCAAGAATGAACGTTAACTAGGAGTTCATCATCTTTTGATACAGAAGAAGTGGTTTAATTTGCCACACTTTAATTCCTGATTTACTGAGAGTTTTATATCTTGCACCTATTCCTATGCATACCAGAAGCATTGCAAGGGTATATAAGTAATTGGAATATATTTTTTTGGTTTGATATGTACACTTCCACAGAATTTCTCCTGTAAACAAAGAAAAAACTTTTTTGATTTGGTGAAAAAACAAACAAATGAAAAAATGGATTGACTTGGGTAGGTTGGGCAATGATCCGTCGTTTTTCCCAAATTGTCCAAATGTCCAATCCATCTTGATTCAAGTGAATTTCGGACTGGATGGATCATGAGCCAATTATTGACTCAACTCTTTTTGACCGGCCTAAATTTAGCTAGACCTTCCTATTTGACACCCCTAAGTTTGTGAGTGTAGCATGCTGTGCAAGTGATGTCCTCCACTTTCCGTTGAAAACTTGGATTGGATGACTCTTCAAATCTCCTGCCTATTTGTGGCATAATGCTCATATCTTATTCTATCTAACAGTAACATTAAACAACATATGAGTGACATTCTTTGAAATGCCACTTTTAATATTCAATTTTTATGTATTTTGGAAGTTTTGTTCCTTGTCCCCGAGTTTTTTCATTCGCTTGGGTCAATTTGGCTGATTTCTTATGTCTGCAGTGGTGCTGTTTCAGGTCAAGGACCAAACCTACTTCCTTTCTCATCTCTCACAGGCTCAGCTTAAACGACTTATTTTCCCACTTGGATGTATCCAAAAGGTGAGGTGAGGCTGTTGTCTTTGCACTTATCTTCTTTACGATATATATTTTTAATAATCAAATATTAAATCGTAGAGAGTGAATCTGTCTTCACCCTCCTTCCTTCTGGGACGTGATCATTTGAAAAAGTTCAACTCTTCATTGAGGCTGAATTACTCTTGATCTTTCATCACATATATGCAGGATGAAGTTCGCATGCTTGCTAAGTCATTTAATCTACCAAACCAAGACAGGAAGGATTCACAAGGAATATGTTTTCTCGGCAAGGTCTGTTTTACCAGCACATTCCTAAGCTACATGAATTTTTTGTTTTTTGGTAGAAGGTGTTGTTCGGAAAACCCATGTCATTCATGGAGTAACTCAAATAAGTTATTTACTAAATCATTTAACTATTCCGCTGGTAAGCTGTAATCAGTTAATTAGCCCCTTAACCATGATTCATGGGTATCATTTGCTAAATAATAATGTATGAGTTTTCCGGATTAGTTGTGGCAGACAGTAATTGTTCAAACTTGTCTATGAAAAGTGGGTGGGTTTGGTGATTTACAATGCTTTTGCTATATTAAAGACCATTTTATATCAATCTGCCAGTGCAACGCGGTATAAAGGTTGTAGAGGTTCATAGTTTCCATCCACCAGTACAAGTCATATAAGTAATTTCATAACCATGATCGGCTCTATATTCAAAACTTCATCTTCTGCATAGAAGGTCTACACAACAAAAGTTTTAGCCATAAACTCATCTTGTAGCTATATACTTTCTTAATTTTGTTAGATTTTGCACACTTCTCCAAAAGGATTAAGATTTGTTCTAATTTTTGGTAAAAGTTCAGTTTTCCCCCTAAGATCTTAGTGTCAGTTCCATTTGGAATTTCAGATAAAATTCAGTGAATTTGTTGCTAGACACATTGGAGAATCAGAAGGTATTATATTGGAAGCAGAGAATGGAGATTATCTTGGAAACCACCGTGGTTTTTGGTTCTATACTATTGGCCAGCGCCAAGGTTTACGTCTTCCTGGAGGGCCCTGGTATGCGGCTATGAGCTCTTTCTTAGCATATGTATTATCTGTGGTCTCAAGTGGTTAAGCAATTTGATTATCTTATATTCAACTGTTTTTATGGTGTTATTAACCGCCTACCGGCTACCGCTCATGGATACTTAATCTTCAACAAGATGATAGTTGCAATAATCCACAGTCAACAGATAACAGAATGCTTGCATTGTCATCTTAGGTCCTGGCCTTCATGACATTTAGGACTTCTTGAGCAATTAGTCACATCAATCTGAATGTGTCAATCTTTTTCATATATCTTTAAATGAACTAATATGATATCTTCCTTACTTTGTAGGTATGTTGTGGAGAAGGATATTAAAAATAATGTTGTCTATGTATCAAGAAATTATTTCTCTGTTGACAAGAAAAGACGGTTATTTCGCGTTGGATCCTTGAAATGGCTCAGTGGTTTATTTCCTAAACAAATCAATGAGCTTCAATGTAAGGTAAATCTTTCCTTTTCTCCCCATTTAACTTTTTTTTTTTTGAACATAAGTTCAATGACACCTTTTACATATCTAAGAATGTCCAACATGAGCGTAGGTTGTAAAGAACGAAACGTTAAGATGTACATGACATGGCACACAAGTGAAATACAGTTGACTTTCTTGTATTTTCGTTCTGTTGCCTGATTATTTTATTTTGGGAGCACTCTGTCATATTGTAAGTTTTGCATTGTGAGCTTGGTAACACTGGAATTTCAGAGTGATAGGTGTTGGTGTACAAGCAAATGCTCATTTTCAATTATTCTGTAGGTTCGTCATGGTCCCGGTTTTTACAACTGTAGCTTGGTCATGGAAGTTGATCAACATGGCCAGGAAGTTGCAGTTGTCCGGTTATCTGGAGATGATCAGGGTTTGGCAGCTGGACAGTTTGCGGCCTTTTACGATGGAAGGACTTGTATTGGTTCTGGCATAATACTGGAGTCATGGGATGATCAGGGATATCCTATTTGTGAGAGGGCTCTTGAAATTGCTCGAATGGAAGATAAATCCAAGCTCGGGAAACCAGTCAAGATAATGGTAAAACCTGAGCTTAGTGTTACTACAATCTAATTATGACTACCAGGCAAATCCTTATACTACTAATTATAGAATTATTTTCAACATGAGTGCTTTCTGAACAATGGGATTTCGCCTGATTTGGTAACCGTTAAATTGACTGTGATAGCTTGAAGAACAGCAGAGTGACAAAGTGTTTTAGGCTCTATACTTGTTAACTCTCGAAATTTATCAAGATTTATCAGGAGGGATAGTCTTTACCTTCTCAAGGTAGGGGGTAAGGTTTGCATACACTCCGCCCTCTCCAAACCCCTCCAGCGGGATACAATGGGTTCGTAGTTGTTATCAGGAGGGGTAGTGAATTTTGCACCTGGGACTGGACTGGTTGGTTGGTTGATCTTCAGTTATAGAGTAACTAGTGTCAATATGATGGACCAGTTGCTTCATGTCATGTATAAAAACACAACAATTCTTCTTTCTTGCTCTCAGTGTGTCAGTGAATTTTGTTGGCTTTGAGAAAAATAGATATTTGTCCAATTATAGCAATATCACTTTAATCTCAAATATATGATGTTTAATTTTATAACAAGCAAGTGATTCTTTACTTGAATTGGCAACAGATTATTAGAACTTAGAAGCATATTGAGAACATGATGATGCATTCTTGAACTGAGTAGCTTGTCCTCCACTGAAAATAAACCAAGTACCTTAGATATTCAAAGAGCAATTTGTCTCATTTTTAGTTATTATTTGTCCATCCGGTGTTCGATATTTGCTTTTGGAGCAATTTGTACGTTCAAGAGATTACCAATTTATCTAATTATTTTTTTCTTTATACATGTCCAAATACAACTTTGTTTTCTCAAATATGAGCAATTTGTTTTCTCAAATAAAAGAATAAGCAAGAAAAAGAAAAAGATAACACTTATCTTTTTGTATATATATATATAAATTTTATTAAAAAGATTGAAGGTCTTTTATAAAAAAAAAAGTGACTTTAAGCTGCTAATTTTATTGAGCGGACGATGCTCCAAGGACATTTTCTAGGATTAAAGAAAGAACCATGAACCAAGTTTGTCACTTAGATTTATTTCCCTGTTTCTTTTTTACCACTTCATCAATGTACATTATAACTCTGCCTTTGTAAACTTCAGGAGGCTTAAAAGTTGCAACTCCTTACATTATACCTTTATTGAGAACGTGAATAATATAAAGCAACTCAATTTACCTTAAAAAATTTCGAAATAATAATATAAAGAGCACCTCGTTGGAGCAAATCGTTCAAGTTCGGTCAATTTGTTCGTTTTGGTTTAGTCTAAATTACAGTGGCCAATTTTTGATTCAAAATGTTACCCTTTAGGCTCCGGACTCGTGGGAAATCACTGAGATTCATCCAAAATTTGAGAAAAAAATGTACACGAGACTAGCCAAAAATCACATGTACTGGAATATTGCTTTCACTTTCCAAGCCAGAAACATTAGACACTGACAAGTAAAAAGACCAGCAATACAGGCAAGTGAAAACACAGAGATAAATTTCATTGTTGGGAAGAGAAACATTAATCTTCAGCTGCACATTCCTTACTAATGCACATGAATCACAAGTGTGAATTTAAGGGGATATTCAGTAGGAAACTCTTTTACAAAAGCAATTGATCTTTTTCAATTAAAGGGTGACATAGCGCAACCCGATTCAGCTTAACAGATTCCTAATCTCTTCTATCTTTGCATAATCGGCAGTTCAAGAAAGGCAAATGTAAATGATGAGTTGTAAACTATTTCCTTCTTGTTGATGTGCTCCGTCGTTCAGCTTCTTGCTCAGCAACTCGAACATGGAATTCTGCTTCAAGCATCTCATGTACACCAAGGTTTAAAGATAAGCTCAAGGTAACTGTCTCCATCACGGAGTCCAAATTAACCATGAAGCCTAAAGCTGAGAATACTGTGATGGCATTTGCTATCCTGCATATATATTGTCTTCTTTCCAGTGGTGTATCAGTTGGTTCTTCACTAGAACCTGGTAAGCTTGATGAATGGGTGTTCTGTGGATCAGACTTATTTACTTGATCCTCCACCATGGCATCTTTTACATCAACGTGTTCCCCAACCCAAATTAATCCATTGCAGCCAAAAATCAAGTCAACTCCATACTGATCTAGATGGTGGAAATGCTGTTTACGCCTTTTCACTAGATATGGAGGGATTTTGAGTAGTTTCCCTCTTTCAAGCTACAAAAAACGAAAAATAGAATTGTTCAGAAGAACTCAACCAAACACCAAATCATCCGAGCATATATTCTCAAACAAATTGATAAATAACGCCTGAAATCTGAAATATATTCAAGGGGATAAACAAAAATTGCAAAGCTTTGGTGAAAAATGAACATCTCATTCCACCACCACCCCACGAAAAAGAGACGTAACACGACGAGAAGCAACTGAAAAGTATAGCTCTATGTGATGGTGATGTCAGCATATAAAAGGCCTTCTTGCCAGCATTTAAAGCAAAATAACAATCTAATGCAGATCATGTCAAGGTCCTCTGTATTCTCTATTCAAACTTAATGGTTAGATTCTGCTTTGGTAAAAGTTCTGCCGATTGTACCATGAGGTTTTAACTAATATTGTCCTTTATATTCACAAATAGATTCATTTAATCCTTTAAAATATAGACACAGTTTAAAATTTGTAATCTCTCAAGTTTGATAACATTAAGCAGATTTGGTCAAATTAACAGGAAACAAAATATATGCGGTCTAGTGTGGGGTTTGGGCAAGAGCTCAAATTAATATTTGAAGATAAATTATTTTGTAATTAATTATTATATTGTTAGGGTACTTGTTAGATTTATTAAATGTTGCGAATTAATGGTTAAGATATCAGGATTTGGTTCGCCTAGACAGTGGTATTGAGTGCTAATCACGTCTAGTGTGTAATTTGGGACATGACAAAGAACTCATTAGACCATGGAAAATTAACATTAACTTCAAAAATTTCATCAGACACATCATGTTCCTGCTTCTTACAAGCAAACAACTCCATCCCAGCTATTATGGAAGATTATTTTACGCTTTTTTAAATGGAAAAAGTTTAATCCATGGTTTTAATCAAACCATAAATCCATCTACCTAAAATCTCTTGTGAATGCTAGAAACATGTAGCCCCCACCTTGTGGAGATTGAATGTTGAATCCCAGTCCTACTCTCACGCAAAGCTTTTATGGTCAAACAGGTAGGGGGAGGAAAGGTGAAAGAAAATGAGGTGTCTATTTCCAACCTGATAATCAAAACAATAACTCTGAAACAAAATTTTATGTTCTAATTTCAATTATGAAAACACACCTTTCCATACTTATGGCTTCTAGCTTGGAGGTGTAGACTCCCATCATGTTGGAAACCACGGACTTCAGCCTGAAGATGGACAATTTCGCTTGGATTACTATACTTACAGAAAAAAAATAAAAATAAAAGGAGAATGACATGCACATATAATCAGTAAGGACAGACGAGATATAATTGCATTTATCATAATCCACTGATGCATGCCACACCTAAAATGGTCCCTTCAAGAATTTGATAAATAGTCAAAGGGGGAGCTTACACAGATGACATCATTCTCCACAAATATGCTTCGCATATTGAGTTCATCAACTGCTGTTCGCCGCCTCTGGAATTATAGAATAAGAGGAAGTAGTTAAGTTTAGTATGACTATGACCATGACTATTAGTAAGACCTAAAAGAATGCAACATAATGACAGAAATCCAGGGAAACAAAAAGGAAAAGGAAGTGTATATTTGCTTCAGGGGACAAACTTGAAAGTTGTATCTGCTCTACAGCTTGAGCCACAAGTCAAGATCCAACTTCTATAGACATGTCACTCTTCTAACTATTTACTTTCAATACCTTGGGAACTTCAGATCTCTTTAACAGAAGCTTCAGGCAGTGGGCTTATTTATTGAACAATAATAAAAATTATAATAGTCTGATAAATTCACCGTACTGTTATGACAAATTTAGAGAATGGAATTGGGGAGAAACTTGTTGCCCATGAAGATCTAATTATTTGAATATTGAGACGTGGCAGTGTTCTTTAAAATATGAGATTCTGCATAGAGTTAAAAGCTGGACAAAGTTTATCCTATTCTGGCAGGCAGAAGTGAATCCTTTACAACCACAGGTCCACAACAAATGTGCCTCAATCCCAAACAAGTTGGGGTAGGCCATATGAATCCATGCTATCTTGGACTTATAGAACCATTGAGCTATTCTATTCATGTTACCAAAGGAAGTTAAAGAGATGACTTCTTCAAAGTGGACCAAGTTGGTTCCCTGCTGCTAAAGTGAAATAGACTAGGGTCTTTAAGCTTCAGAGGGGGAGGGGGATGAAACTGAAGAATTTGGAAAAATGATATAAAACAGCCATAGGAAAATCTTTTCAGCTCTTTTTTCTCTAGGATTTCAATGTGCAGGGCCAAGTGGGTACATAGGGTGAAATAGAATAAAGGAGGTCCTGATTTCGGTGCTCAACAGATTCCTGATAATGTTTCTTTACATGCAGAAAAGATGCAATAATGACTCCAAATTACACAATCTTGACTAGTGAATTATCCAGCAAATATAACCATCACATCATGGGACCAACATCAATTCAGAGATCATGCTTAAATGGGCTTAGTGATATTGTAAGCAATAACCTGAATACCATCTGGAAGATTCATTGAGGAGAGCATTAGTACAGCGTCTTGGCTGAAATTAATTTCCAACCTCCATCTCTTTGGAGCAACCTTAACATCAAGAATATTAATAATCATTAGATATATCTAACCGCAAGAAATCATTAATACTTCTTGCTAAAGTAAATGGAGACAAGTAAAAAGGAGGACACATGTGTTCTATTCCTTTATGTTCTCTTAGTGCCCTTTCTTTGAAATTCAGCACCAAAGGCATGCCCTATTTAGATTATCCATATGTTAATGTGAAGGCTTATATATTTCTCTAACAAATGGTAGACTGAAAAAACCCACCGCTATTACGATCATACCAGGGAAACCTGAAGAGCAACAGAAATAATTTAACTGTCTATCCTATCCCTTACAAATACCTGGGGATACATTAGGAGAGAGTTGCATTTTGCTAAGTGAACTGTGAACAAAGTGCTCCTGGGGTTAAGGCAGGGTAAGGGGAGAATGGTATATTGAAAATAAGTTGATTCCAAGCCTTGAACTCATGACTACCAGCCACCAAAAAGAGCAACTTTACCATTGCAACAGGTCTCAACTCTCGTCTTAATTGAGGTTTCTAACTACTAAAGTACTACCCAAAAATACCGATTCAATCAACTAGAAACAAATTGTCATAAAACTAGCAGCAAACTTCTAATTAAAAGCACTTAAAAATAAAAGGAGAAAAGATTACCCAAATTTTCAATAACCTTGGAAGAAATTGACATAAGAGCTAGCAGCAAATAAAACACCTAAACATGAAAGGAGCAAACTTGACAAGAAACTCATTGCAGGGAACCACAGACTCACCTCAATAACACGGCCGACTATAATATCACCAATCTCCGGCTTATACCTACATTAAAAAAAAAAAAAGCCCTTTTTTTCACCTTAAAATCAAGCTTAAAAAAACTAACTAATCAGCAAAATTCAAACTATAAACACTAAACCTGGCCCTTAAAGGTCTAACATAAACAAGCTTATTCACCCTCTCAACCACTCCACATACACTTGCAACAACATCATTGCCCATCTCCAACGTCCCATGTCCTCTTCATTCAACAAACAAAAATGGGTCAGATACCAAAAATCGGAAAAAATGAAATCAACACCCATTTTCTTAATTTGAACAAAAAGGGGTTGTAAAGTAGATACAAATGATTCATATAGAAGAACCCCAACTACTTACTTGAGGGCAGCATCTTCGTCGACTGGAATTGTGTCTGCAACAATGACAGTGGCATTGGAATTAAGCTTTGAAGAAAGGGATTCCAATTGCGCTAATGCCTTTTCTAATCTTAGCTTTTGGGTGTTGCTGAAAGATAACTGTATGCCTCTCATTTTTTCTGATTTTGTGAAGAGAAGGAAGAAGAAGAAGATCTACTGGTGCAGAAGAAACCCTAAAACCTCTCTTAAACCCTGTTTGCCAAGCTTGTACTATGAAATTAACAAAAAGATTTTTTAATTTTGTTTTAGATTTTTTTTTAAAGGAGTTAAGTTATTTTACAATTTTTGGAGCAAAAGCACAAAATTTGTATTTTCCAAAGTTTTTTTTCTTCTTAAGGACGGAAAGATTTTATTTATTTAATAATAAGATTCATTCATACAAAGAGTAACTGATCTAATCTGTATAATTCCAGCAGAGTAGTTGTTTACGAGAGAATGAGATGCTTCATAAACAAAAGGTTAGTTATTGTTCGTATTTTTTATTTTTACTATATTAGCCTCCCTTGATATGTGCTTCAGTTATGATTTTTCTATGTGTAGGAGTAATGATTTACGGTCAGCATAAATATATAGATGTGAATAGATGCGATTATTGCTATTTAGAGTGTTGAGTAATACCTAAAAGTCGATTTCTACCAGCAATTGTTTAATATTATTTCTTTGAGCTTGGTTCAGACCACGAAGTAAAGCTAATAATTCTGTATGATAGGCGTTTTCAACTTTTACTTTGTATGCAAAACCCGTAATTCAAATATTTCCCAAGTTATCTAAATACAAAAATCTCATAACATGTCTTTATTTTGTAATTTTATTTTCCATATTAATTAAATGAAAATTGAAAAACTTCATTAAAATTTAGCATAGTAATAAATATTTTTTAGATTATTTATTTATTCAAATATGTGTTCATAATTTGGAAAAAAATCGAATCAACCTGTTTTTATTTGTGATTGATTTGATTTTACATTTTTTAAAAATCGATAATATTTTATTTAATTTTGTTTTTCTTCCAAAATATAGAAAAAATAACTGAATTGAACCGACAAATTATATACATACTATTTATAATTTTACATACATAAATATATAGTTTGGTGCATGAACATTCATATTTTATAACTCTAGCAATTCCTCCTGAATATGGAAATGTTCTTACTATTTTAAGTTTCCATGAGTAATTTAATACACCAATGCACTTTTTATTTATTTGCACTGCTTTATAATCCGGCTTGGATATGATAATTGCAAACAAATACGGTTCGATCAAAATTCTGATTTATTTCATAATTTAAAATTTTAAATCAAATACCAAATGTCTATTATATTTCTTCAAAACCAATCCATAATCGATAAGCTAAGCATAAAATTAGCTTATTAGTATTTGAGTTATTGAATAAACGTTTGGCGAATGAATTAGAATTTTATAATCAACGGATTATTGGTATGGAGGCAGATTATTCAATTTCCTTATCGGATAAACCGTTAACTAGTTAAGAGTTTTCATACTTACACTTTTATCTTAGATAGATTAGCCTCATTTAATATTTTGTCATAATCTATCGTTAATCCTAAAGTCGTAAAGCCATAAACTGAAAAACCTATTTACTTTTCGGTTCATATATTAACTATTATATTACTATTAATCTATATCTTTTAGCAAATTTTATAATTTGACTACATTTAAAATAGTGAAAAGAAGTCCTTGCGTTCGTGAAAAAAAAGAAGGTAAAGGTTAGCTGATACATTGTGTGATAACCGTTTGATAATTGTTAATCCGTTATTGAACCAACCGATAACCTTTGTCAATGGATGAAACAAAATAATTTGTATGACACAAAAAATGTAAGGGTCCTTAGAATAATCCTCCATAAGTTGTTGTGTCCCTCACAATTATACCTAACATTTTTATCCTTCCATTTTCTTTTATGAATCAATGATTTGTAACCTCTCTTAACCAGCCTCTAATGGCTGCTTCTCTTTCCTTTCTCCAAAACTTAACATTAATATTATTACTATTTCAAATGCAAAGAGCTGGATGGCCTTTTGGAGCCTTTCTTCTTCTCTTCCTCTCCTTGGCCTCCTGTCTCTCTTGCTTTCCCATCAAACCTCCTTGATCAGAACCACTAACACCGACAACGTTAACATTCAGGTGTCAGATGGACGGGTTGGGTCAAACTCTTCTGTATTCCGTGAGGCCCCTGCATTTCGCAATGGGGAGACTTGTGGTAATTTGGTCACGGATCGAATTCATGTGGCTATGACACTTGATGCTAATTATTTACGAGGTACTATGGCTGCAGTGTTATCGATACTCCAACATTCAACGTGCCCTGAAGATGTCACATTTCATTTCCTATGGGTAAGACATGAACCTGATGTGTTTTCGAGTATTAAGGCAACATTTCCTTACCTTAATTTTAAGGTGTATCGATTTGATGTCCATAGGGTACGTGGCCTAATTTCTAAGTCAATACGTCAAGCTTTAGATCAACCTTTGAATTACGCGAGGATTTATTTGGCTAATTTGATTCCTAATGAGGTGAAACGCGTTATTTATCTTGATTCTGACCTTGTCATGGTTGATGACATCGCAAAGTTATGGAAGGTTGATTTAGGTAACAAGGTTTTGGCTGCACCAGAATATTGTCAAGCAAATTTCACCGTTTACTTTACTGAAGCGTTTTGGTCTGATCCGTATATGCCAAGAACATTTGAAGGGCGAAAACCGTGTTATTTTAACACAGGGGTGTTGGTAATGGATGTGGATAAATGGAGACATGGAAATTATACGAAAAAAGTAGAGGATTGGATGGTTCTCCAGAAGCAAAAAAGGATATATCAATTAGGGTCATTGCCTCCATTTTTGCTTGTTTTAGCAGGAAATATAATGCCAATTGATCATAGATGGAATCAACATGGATTAGGTGGTGATAATGTTGAAGGTAAATGTAGGGAATTGCATCCTGGACCAATTAGTCTTCTACATTGGAGTGGCAAAGGCAAGCCATGGTTGAGATTGGATTCAAGAAAACCATGTAGCGTTGATCATCTATGGGCTCCCTACGATCTTTATCGTTCCTCTAGCCATTCATTCGAGGAGTAACATGTCACAAAAGCCGGATCCAGGTTACATAGATATCTAATGAATTTCTTAATACAAAAGAAAAAACATATAAGCAAAAGCTACTGAGTTCACGTGGACCCACATGTTATCCTGTAGATCCGCTCTGATGAGTCAATCCATGGCACAAATGCTGAAACACATACATATATAAAAGGTTTGAAGGAAGCATGTTTTGCATTAGGAAGAGAAGCAAACATCAAATAAGAAAAGCAAAAAAAATAAAAAAAATTGTCAAAGTGAGAACATAAATAGATATACTTCATAGTTTATTTTTGTTAGTTTCTAACACATGATCATTTTATGTTTGGATTTTATGTATTATAAAGAAAGATGGCTATAAGCAAAGAATCACACTAATTAATTCCTCTTATATACTACACTATAGTTTGTTTTTGTTAGCTTCCAACACATGAATATATAATTACAGTATCTATGATTATTAGCTTTACTATTTTTTAAAATTTGATTAAGATGGCTAGTGTTGTCATACTCTGTTTCATATTTGGTTGCCTCCATTTCTCTCCGGTTTGAGTGTTCATCAATCAGGTAGATCTATATATTAGATGAAACTTAACACAACCACAAGACAAGTAACCTTTTGCATTCCTAGGGGGATGTGCAGCCTTAGAGTTTGAAGTTAATTTCAACGTACATATGAATCAACCAACCAAGATTTTATTGAAATATGTAGAGAAAAAATCACTAAAATTTCAACAGATACTAAATCATGAACACGTAGTTATAAAGATGTAATGTATTTAATAGTATAAATCCATCAAGTTTAAATCTTGGATACAACTTTTGACGATAAATGAAGTAGAAGACAACTATACGCGAGAGATAAATAGTAGCTAAGTTTTCTTGTCCGGATCATTATTGTAAGACTTGCGTAAAGCTTCCTTCTTACTCTTTATGAAGGCTTCCGTCTTTTCATTAATGTTGGAAGCCACGTTTATAAAATGTCTTCGCCTTGCTGGTGATGCTGGTGCTGGTGTTGGTGCTAACGGAATTTGCTTAGCTTCATTTCTTTTTTGAGTTGTTTCTTTGATGCTCGCGATTTTCTTTGGTCCAACTATCTCCATGTGTCTGAACTCGATTTCTATATCACCATTCATATTTTTGATATCTTTTGGTGATTCAATATGGATTTGATTGCCCATAGTCACCCAAATTGTGTTGATGATGAAGTCAAAGAGGCGATTACATATGTTTGATGATTGATAATTATGAATTTGGCCTCTTTTGTCCATTGATTTTTATATTGTTGATGGACTTATTTTTTGTGGTACTAGCAAGTAGTAGCATTTGTATTATTAATATATGATGAACCAAAAAGTTGAAAACAAAATGATTCTATTCTTAGTGAGTTGGGCAACATCAACACCTTTTTTTTTTTTTTGTAGTGTGATTCTTTGCTCTATCTACCCAAAAGCATTTTATCCTATCCTTTATTTATCCATCTTCCTTGGATGGAAAATGTTTTTTCTTAAGGTGAATATTTTTACTTCTTTTTTTTATGTAGAATAAGTCGGTAGAATACTCCCTCCGTCTCATATTAGTTGATCATTATACTAAAAATAGTTATTTCATGTTAGTTGTCCATTTTACTAAATCAAGAAAATATTAATTAATTTTTTTCTATATCACCCTTCAATAATTCTTTTTGAAAGTGTTTACATTTGTTTGTAGAATTTCCAAGAAGTTCTTTTAAGGGATGAATTGGTAAAATTATCTTCCAACTAATATGGGACGGAGGAAGTATATTGTTTGAAGAACATTTATATGTAGTAATAATCTAGACAATCACTATAGGATGGGGCGCAACGATGAGATTGGTCAAATAAAAGATATTTTTTCCTGAGAAAATATTTTTTATTTGACCAATCAAATATGAGAAAATTAATTTTTTTATAAAATATTTTCTTTCATACTAAAATGATATAATTATATAAAACAATTTATACCATCACTATGAGTGCGAGAATGAAATTGACTACGGATTCTGCCAAACTCAATATATTTTATGTAAACTCTGTATTTGTCGATCATAACTCAATAACTCAAAAGGATTAAAGTTTCGAATTCATACATTTTGAAAATCTATCTAGATCCACCTCAGCATTACTAGAAACTTAAAAGACGAATACACCTTTTTCTGAGCATAATTCACATTTCAATCTTCAAAAGATAAATATGTCTCTGTTAAATGTCACTTTTACATTATTATATCTATTTGCAGGTTCCTTCCAATCATGTACTCAGAATCTTGAATTTAAACCGTATATTTTCCCTATTTGTTACATATAAGTTATTCTTCATTACTTGACCATCTCTTACGTAAGTTACACATACATCAATTTCTTGGTGTAACACACAATTGGTCACACATACAATAGTTCAGTAGTTACATAAGTTATTCTTCATTATATCAATTGGCTGGACCTAGTTGGTCACACATACAATTGACGTCTTCATACATACACATACACATTCAATCTCTGCTTTGGAAACATATATAGTTAAAATCGAATACTATATTCTCATGATTTCAATCAGGATTAGATATTAATGTATGGGATCGATATAATATATTTATGATTATATATTTTTGTACCAGATATACAAGATACATTTATGTGTATCCAAAAACCCATCATTGACTAGTGAGACTCTCTCAATAGAGACGCCAACAACTACTTGACGTACACGTATGACATACATACAATATATAGTTTTAGGTGTTCGTTCCCCACATGTAGACATCCCTTCATCAGAAAATTACATTGTATAGCTAGAATAAAAATATTTGTTTTATGTTTATATATTACATATTGACACTCCTTAGCTTCTACACGATTTTACTTCTTCTTTATATTTTGACATCCCTGAGACAAAATTCTAGCTCCGCCACTACCCCATACATACACAAACAAGTCAAACTTAAAATTTAGAGTGATTCCACCAACCAAGTGACTCAGTAATGCAAATACGATAAGCACTAATCAAACCTAACGAAAGACAAAGAGAGTGCATTAGAATTCTCCGACGACTCTGTTTCACCCATTTGGGAGAGAAGTAAGGAAGATAGAGAATGTTTATGTAGGACATGCGGTGGGAGATTGATGAGAGAGAGAGAGTTGATTGAAACGAAAACATTAATTGGGGATGCTTCAAGTGTGCAGATAACTAATCTAGGCTATTTTTTTTAGGGATACATGTATCTGAATGTCTCTCACTAAATATAAAATCACAAATGGTGAATTTGTCGTAACATACGTAATTATTTAAAAATATAGGTATAATTTAGTATATATGATAGGGAGGTATGTCTGATCAAGATAGTTTTTTCTTAAATAACACATTTTAGGCCCAACATTGTAAAAGCAGTCCAGTATATCACAAAGAGTGAGTCCAAAGCAAAACAACAAAGGCCCAACAATGAAGTCTTTCTCTGAGAATGGGAACTGCCAACTGGCAACAACATCGTCTTCAAGATTGACACTTTGACAGAACCGAATAATCACAACACTCAAATCGATTCTTCATTCCACTGCTTCACTAATCTATGGATTTCTTCAAATCCATCTTATCAGATGATCCGGAACCGGACCCTCCACTATCCAAAAAGCCCCAAGATTCTTCACCGGAACAATCACCTGAAAAGGAAGTTGACCCGGATCAGAATCTTGAAAAACCCAATTCACAATCTGATTCAACACCCGACGATGGTGATGGTGGTGTCTGGAGCTTCGGAGGTTTGTTGAAGACATTATCAACCCGATCCGAATCAGTGCTCGAGACATACCGTCGGGATCTACAGGAATTCGGATCCGGGTTGAAGAAAGAAACCGAATTGTTCCGTGAAGTAGCTAGTCGGGCTGTTAAGGATCTTCCTAAATCGATCGAGGTCGGAACTACCGTCAGCCACGCCATTGACGGCGTTATCAAATCGACAACTGAGATTATATCACAAGGTAAAGATACTCTTCTCGCTTCCTCTGATGCTGAACCCGAAACCCCAGATGCCAATCGGACTTTGAATTCGGGTCGGTACAGTCGGTTTGAATCTCAATTGATGAATATCCAGAGTGACCCGAATACGTTCTGTGTGGATCCTGAGGATTTGGAGGAGTATAAGAAATGGAAATCTGAGTTTGAGTTGAAAGAGAAGAGTAAGGAAGTTGAGATTTTGATTGAAGAAAATGGATCTTTGGAAGGTATATACAAAAGGGTTGTGCCTAATGAAGTTGATAATGAGACTTTTTGGTGTCGATATTTTTATAAAGTGTATAAGCTTAAGCAACAAGAGAGTGTAAGAGCTAATCTTGTGAAGAGAGCAATATCTATAGATGATGAAGAAGAATTGTCTTGGGATGTCGATGATGATGACGATAATAATGAACAAGAGAACATTGCCAAATCGAAAGTTGATGAGAAGGGAAAACAGGGTTCTGTTGTTGAAAGCTCTGTCAATGATGTAAAGAAAGAATCTGCCACTCAAGATTCGACCAACATTGCAAAGGAAGTTCCTACTAATAAAAGTGAACCAAGCAAGCAGGATTCGACCAACGTTGCAAATGACGTGCCTACCAATAAAAGTGAACCAATCAAGCAAGATTCAACCAACGTTGATAAAAGTGAACCAAGCAAGCAGGATTCAACAAATGTTGTAAAACAGGCCACTCATAGTGATGAATCACAAACTATAAGTTCAGCTGCTGTTGATAGAAAAGAAGAGAATCAGTCTAATGTAGATGGTGGTGGCAAGGGCAAGGTCGTAGAATCAGTTGAAAATAACAAAGATAGTAAGAAAGAAGACACTGAAGTTACTCCTCTGGGTAAAAAGGAGGAAGGGGTAGTAAAAGGTTCAGAGGGGAAAAGTGATGAGGATGGATCTGGCAAAGATGGTGATGTCCCTATTGCTTCAAGTCAAAAGACTGGGGCCGATGAGGACGACTTGGATTGGGATGAGATTGAGGATGTTGACGGTATTGATGACAAAAATGCAACTTCTCATGTTGCAAGCTCCAATAGAGATGATTTGAGGAAGAGGCTTAGTGTTGAAGAGGACGATGAGGATTTGAGTTGGGATTGAAGATGATGATGAGCCTGTGAAAGCTTTTAGATTGTGAATCAAGCTTAAGATATGCAGAAAGCTGGATGTCAACGCAGTTAACGACTCAACGTACAACAGAACTCAAGAATTAAACTTTAAAGCTTGAAACCTAGTAAAGTAATGTTTATTGCCTCGGGCAGTTTGTTTAATTGTGCTTCATGATTTTCATTCTTTATATTGAACTTTTAGTAAAGTAGTCGCGATTTCCATGTCCGGCTGTTCATTTATAATGTGAACATGTTTTGTGCCTTTTGTATACTTGGGAAATTTGAATGAAAGCAATGATGTTCATAGACAAAATGCTATCCCATTGTTCTGTTGCATTTATGAACTCCTCCGTGAAGTGTGTTCAGTTCTTTGGAATCATGTTATTAATCCTTACAATGTGGTATTTGTCCTGTTATTATGTTATCCCATTGCGGTGCTTAATGTATATTCTTGCGCAATTTAAATGCTTTCTTAGTATGTCCCCTCGAGTGATCATATATTTGCGTCATATCATAGTTTAATTTATCATTGGTCGACCAGTTTTAGCCACTTATATAAGCACAGCAACTATAAAAGAAGGCAACTCTGCAGTCTGCAGAGAATCTTCATTTGGATAAAGCTTCTAATTGGGAGGAAGAAATGAACTTTAATCAACATAGCTAGCTTCTTTCTTCGGAAATTAGTGTCTGAAGGTGCATCCAGTTGTTGTTATTATCTGTAATAACAAAAAGTCGTATTAAAAAGGGAAAAGAAGGGGTGGTGGTCGAGTATAAACTAGATACAAAAGGGAATTGCAATCCTTCATGTCCTTACCTCTTACATCTACACATAATGTTCCCTAATCCATTGATGTCGTTTTTAATCACTTGGGAAATACTTTAGCTGCTGCCTGCACAGCTCGCCATAGCATGAGAGTATTGGGTTACCTTCTTCACACACACACAACCGTCCTTTTCTCTCTTGGCATCATAGGTTAAGCGGCTACTGCATCTAAGTAGAGAATCCTAATCGATTTTCATGAAGGTGAAACTCTTCCAAGTTGATGAGCTGAATAACCTGGAGTATTTTCTACTGCTTTACGAAGCATGCCTATCGTTTAGGATGCTAAAAAGTGCTTTATGAGCCTACGACTGTTAGGTGCAATTTAGGATGACTAAACATTATTGACATTTGGAGAAGTATGAACAATCGATCATCATATCTCGATGTCACAATATAGTTTCAGTTCTATTGACAAGACTGGGGGCTTGAGAGGAAGCTTAAACCAAATTTCATTTGGCATATACTGGAAATGCCCCTGTATTCACCAAAATACTGAGGCATTTTAATGCAAGAACTGCATGCTGAGGGTGAATCGGTCAATAAAGATGGATTTTGGTTCAGGAAGCATGAAAACCAAATATAATTAATTACCTAAAAAAAGTGACTATTACTGGCCTTCAACGTATGAACTGGAAAATGATAACTTAAAGACTAAGTATTTTGTTCAGAAGGTAATGTAAGTTTTCTAACTAGAAAACATAGTGTACCTAGGAGGCTGAATCAGTCAATAATGCAGTTACTTCAATTGTGCTAATTTTCATTCTTTATAAAAAATTTAGGTTGAATCAAGATTGTTATGTCCAGTTCTTCATTTATAAAGTGAACATGTCTTTATAAAATTGGAATGTTGAGGCTGAATCAGTCAATAATGATGAATTCCAGATAACCACAAAAACCAGACAGTTAATTACCTAAAATGATCCCCTACTGACCTTAAAAGAGACTGGTGTAAAAACGAAAACTTTAATACAAAATTCAGCCTGTTGTTTGGCTAATATACACTCCATTTACCTAAGCTCAGTTATCTCTAAAGCCTATCACATAGGTGAACAGGTATAGCAGCCAACGCCTAGTCTCTACGTAAAAAAAAAGAGAGAAGGAAAACCTTTGAAAAACCATAAGAAAAAAGAAAGCAAATTCATGCTCACTCATTGTACACAGTAGGATAAAGCCCCTTCAGCTACAAAGGGTATTTAAAGACTTCAAACTGGAGAATCTATGGGGATTTGCCATCAAGATCCAAACTTGGTTCTGAAGCGGTCTCTGATTTAGGCGAGTCACCAGGGGGAGGTAGTGCAAAGAACCGTCCTCTTTGAGCACGCGGTGGAAGATGCTTTGCAGGTTTTCTGGATCCACCATTCCATGGCAGAAATACACCAGTACCACCATGAGGAGCCCTCCGGGGATTCATAACTACTGGACGCACTGGTGCCAGCATAACCATCGGAGATCGAACAACACCCCCCCATTTGGGGATCACATCCATTGGCTCATAACCATTGTGTGCTCTGTTTGCAGTTGCATATTGTATTGGAACCCCAGGATGCCATAAGGTCATGGCTCTAGTCAGAGGAGCAGCTTCTGAAAAGTTGTTTCCCATCTCTGTTCTGACTTTGAAGAATGTGATCGTAACTCTTTTGTTAGGAGATGAGCACATAGCATGTCTGGCCATATCAGCACTGTTTCCCCTCATGACCAAAAGAGACCTGCAAATATTAAACAACAAGTAGCAAAAAACCAACCATAAGAATAGTCATTTGTTTTAGAGGGACGATCATCAAATGGAACTCAACAAACATTGAAGAAAAGATTTCATGTTATGGCTGAAACTAAAATAAGATTGTAATTACTGAGCCCATCTGAACTACAGAACAAAAGCTTCATCAGTGTAAAGCACCTAAAAGAAATGAAGAACATACCCTTCTTTTAGAGAAAGCATGAGAGAGCCTTTGTAGTTCCCTTCACTGTCACATACAAGTGTTCGCCCAAATGCCATCATTGAGTCAGCTAGAACAAGGGTGGACACTGGCTGTTCCAAGTGAGGTGGTTTCAGGAAAGGCTGTGAATACTCCCCCTAAATAAGCAGCATACAAGCATTTAGGCTTCATTTTATACTGATAAAAATGTTGCTGGCCAAGGTAACTCTAGAATAAATGCAAATACCTCATCAAAAAAGTTGATGATGCAGCTGTTTGGTCTTCTACTCTCTGATATTAGATGCCACTGAATCAGGTGGTCTATGACACCTTGCAGAAGAGCTGGAATGGGCTCATTGTGACCTGAAAGTTGGCATTTTTCCAAGTTATGATAGGTATGAAAGAATCAGAACTGGAGATTAAAGTTGAGGAGAATTGGGGGACAATGGTCAAATCTTGTAAACCACAAATAGCAACAACAGGTGGTATGTTTTAAGACACGTTTTTTCTTACTCTTCTGACATGTGGCGTCCTCTTTTACATGCTCAAAAATTGGTGCACCAAGCTGAATTAGCTCTCTTTTGCTGCCCTTCACCTGCTGGTTGTACAGGATAAAAGTTTCACCTGAAACAGAGTCATAGATCAATCAGGAACTTATCCAAGATCACACATTGGAGAAGTAAATGGTAAATCAGATTTGACATTGCTGGTGTCGCAAAACTTGACAAGGCTACCAAAAAAGAAGTAGAAGAAGTTTAACTTTAGTTGAAGTTTTTGGTGCTTGTTTGATTCATCAGATTATAAGCAAAAGAGAAGTTTAAGTGAAAACAAAGTCAGGCATCAACCTCAAGCACCAAGTCACAAACAATGATTTTAAGGCAGCTGCAATTAGTCATAAAGAAAAAACAAATGCTCAAACCTGCTCCAGCAAACCTACAGAAGGTGTCCTTTTACTATCTCATAACTTCGCCCCAAAAAGGAAACAACAATAACTATAAAAGCGTCACGAATCACAGGATCCACCTGAGAGTTCACCATTTTGACCAGCAACTCGAAGTTCATTCACAAGGTCATCTAATTTAGAGATTTCATTCGGAGTAAAAACGTCTTCGAATAACTTGAGACCTCTCACAACATTCACCTGCCAGCAACATTGTAGGGAAGTTTAAGATCTTCACAACATTCATATCCTACCAAAATGGATATAAAATAACAAGGAAATGGAGGACTTACCATATGTCCTTTGACTGGTTCCTTTGATACAAAACCCTTTGTCATCTTCATCTGGTCATGCCTCGCCTCGCAGTTTTCATGGTTTGTGCAAAATTCATCAGAATCCAGGAAATGCTGTACTTCTTGAGATCCTATAAAATAAAAGTAAGCAATTAAAATATGTGTATTCTTTATCCACAATGATGCAAGTAAAACTCCACTAGCTAGTTAGTTGAAGTAACGGATCACTGTAACATGCTTGATCATATGTCTTGGCAATAACAAGAAACCTTGATGGTGCATATTTAAAAGCAATTTCACTATGTCCATTGACAGTTTGACATGACCATTATTACTCATTATGAGTTAGTAGTTTTTTTGCAGACACAATCTTTAACAAAGTTGTTAAGACCAACAATACAAGTGCTAATACATCTAAAACATATTTTCAACTAATAAGTATCATCTATAAACATGTTACTCTGGTTATGAGTTGAATATTTTTCTTGTAGACACAATATTAGCATTGGTGTTAAAGAGTGTTAGTTCTGGCTGAATTTGGCTAATGGGTAAAATCACGTCCCTAACCAAAAAAGAAAAGAAAAACTGAAAAAGACAGTACTCTTTTACCATGGCATAGAATGTTTCTAGTTGTCATTGACCACGTTTATATTGATGGAAATGACACCATATATAACATTAAGCCACTGTAAAAGAACGGGGCAAAATCAACTAGTCCCCACATAATGATACCAAACAAGCGCTACAGTTCCAATTCCATTAGTGTTCACCTAACCACCATTAATAACACACGAAAAGATAGGGTCATGGGTGGAGCACCAATACGGTTTGTGAGTGCCGAACCCAGTAATTTTGATCCAAATCTTATATTTGTCTTTAAAAAATTTATCGAATCTGTATAAACTATTAATTTAGAATTCAATAACTTAAGAAATCATAATCAACTTCAAATTCTGACTTCACCGGTAGTTTTTAGAGGTGAACTAGTAGATTGATAAATTGGTTAGCAACATAAGTTATATAAAAGGTATCCATGTGTTGCTAATATTAATGAGCATATTCGTTTTTAAAAGCATATACTAAGCAACAAAATCTTTTTATAATATTAGTATATGTATAAAGGGTACAGAACTTTCCGGCGTTCCATTATAGCATTGAGACAAGAAAATGAAAGCAGCCAGCACTAACACTTGGAGAGGAAAGAGAGACAAGGCAGGTGGCCCACACTATAAACCTACCAAATGAATACGGAATACTACAACAAGTGCCTTGGCCCAAACCCCCAAAATTATTGGATAACACAAAAAGTCAACCAAAATTAAACAGTCCCCCAAAAACAACTGGGTGATTTAAGATTTTTTCCTCGATATCTTTTTTTATTTATTTAAGTAATTGATCTTACATCTATAAATAGAAAATATATTTTCACTAATAAGCCTGCAAATAATAGTAATAATGGACATGAAAATCACGATCTCGTTAATCTCAACCATTTCATTGAATTAGGTTAGTCAATTCCAGCCAAACGCTAAAGCCAACAAAACAGAGGTATGACGTTCGTCAAAACATCACACGTTTGAGACCACAACTAAATAAAGTAAGAACAATTTAATGAGTCAATTCTGTTTCTGATACCCACCTCGAGGCATCTATTTAACAGAGCCGTCTTCTTTTACATAATTTTTTCTTCCTTCGTCTCAATTTATACGAAACATCATATTTCTTCAATTGAAAATAATTTAATTTAAAAATTTTCTTTTTATTCTTGATAAAATTATTTATAATTATACAAATATTAGACCATAAATTTATATCAAGTCAAATAGTATAGCATACATTGGCAGGAAGGGTGTACTTTTTTTGGTACAGTGAAACTCACAGTCAAATAGTATAGCATACATTGGTTTTGTCAAAACTTTTTTCCTAAAGAAAACATTGGGAAATCAACAGCATTTAACTAAAGTTTTCATTTCCAATTCGAAAGAGAAAATAACGGATAAAGAGATTGATTGACATTGGAATGGTAAAGCTGAAAAAGTCGTACCTAAAAATCTAAATATTTTGGTCTTCTTTTTGAAAAGAAAGTGGTCGCGAGGGATGACAACTTTCACTTGAATTTCTTCCCACCAAATTGGGTTTTGGCTTGAAAACTTTTACAGAAAATTTTCACATCTTTTTTTTTTTTTCTTCAGTTTGTCAAAAAAAAAAAAAAAACTTATTTCTTTCTTTAAACAGAAAGAGAATTTTCAATGCTTTGGGGAAACAACAAATCTCTCCATCAGAAGGAAAAAGTTCTGCTAGAGAGCATTTTTTTCTAAAAAATTATACGTGGCGCGAATTTAAATTAATTGAATTTGTAGGCTTGAAATATTGAATGGTTAAATTTAAGGAAAAAGAAGAAATTTCCATAATTTCAAATTCAAGAATACGATATTTTTCCCCAGATGAATTAGACTGAGATCCAAACCAAACAGTCAGATTCAACATGAAAGAATCAACATATTTAATAATTTTCTCTGTTAAGTCCGATTTCATAATTTTTTTTTTAAAAAAAGTTTTACCTTTTTCCTAAGAAACAACATAAAATATTTTTTAATATCAAATTCTTTTCTAATAAAAACTTTTAAAACACGTCCGAAAAAGTCAAAATTCCCCAGTAATAGTAACTGCAATTTAAAATGAATTTCAAGATAATTAAGAAAAGAACTTTTGAAACTATACTCTCTACTTTGTTTCTACGCTGACGGTATATTTTATTTTGTGAATTTGCTAAGAATGACATTAACCGTCGAAACGTGAGTTGTGGTGGAATAATAAAAAATCGTATTCAGAAAGAATTTGTTGCAAACGTCAGCCTCATAAATGGGTCCTACACGGCGGTAAGGCCCAACCTCCCTTAATACTACAATAACATATCCAATCAAATTCCCCCAATGGAGTTTTAAAAAATAAGTGATTTTTAACACAAATAAAATAATACGGACAAAAAAAAACGGTGAAATAACCCGGAGATACGAATATCTCAATGTAAATATCAAACATTAAAAAAGAAAAAGAAAAAAGAGAGACATTAATGGCAAAAACATATGAATACTTATATGAGAACAAGCACAGAGAAGTCTCTTTCAAGAGATTATAATTATAAGAAAAACAGAGTAAAAAATTACATATAAGATTTAGAAATAGAGGAATATTCTCTATAATTTTTTAATTCTTGATTATTGAAACAGAGTTCAATTATTTGTTTTATGCACTTGAATCTTGGCTCAAGATTTTAAAATAAATAGTAATATAATTTTAAAAAATCATTAAATACTTACCTGTATCCGTGATCTCACTTTCCGGCGATCCATTTGAATCATCTCTAACTGAATCTACATCCACCACCTCACCGCCTGCATTTTCCGACTCTTCATCGTGACAATTGATCTTCTCATTAAACGATTCCTTCACTACTTCGCTCTGTTTCACGTCGGCGACCTCGACTCTATCACTCACTTTCCTAGCAGCGAGTTTACGGAGTTCAAGCGTTACATCAGCAATCGAATAATACTTCTGCATCTGAAGAATCGGGATCCAATTCAGTCTCCGTCGATGTATAGCGGAGAAAACCGGTTCATACTCCGATCGGTCGCCTTCCAACTGAGTGATATGATTACACAACGCATCAATAATCGCATTTGCAGCGGCGAATTCACCTCTGAACCACGCTATAATTGCATCCTTAGCGAATGTTTCCGACGTCATTGGAGGTGGTTGGATTACCGGAGCACCGGCAGTAGGGATAACCATAGAATTACCAAATGGAACTCGATCGGAATTCGCAACAACGCCGGCTGCCGGCGGCATATTGAAACAGGCAGAGTTGAATTTTATGAGGTGAGTGAAAGTTTCCAGTATTTTGGGGGCAGCTGAAAATTTGTTACGTTGAATAGTCTAAATTGTTGCAACAGTAATGTATTTAGAGAGAGATTTTGGGGTTTGGAGGAGGGGTTTGGTGGGTATTTAGAAGGCTGCTTTGGAGGCTTTTACGAAGAGATTTTGGGGTGGGAAGTCCGTGGGGGTAAGTGGGCCACATAGCACCCTGGCAAATTGTCAAATTTGAATTTTTTAATTGCTAATTTTTTTTAATCGCAATAAGTGGAGTCCAGAAAGAATAATGTGTACTTATACGTTATATCTACCTTAATGAGAAAAATAGAGAAATTGTTATCAATAGATTCTAGAGTGAAATGTATTTACATCGTTTGTATAGTTTTAACTTGATACAAAGTTTTAAAAAGTAATTTTTCTTATGAATCTTATGATTTTAAAGTAAAGATAGGTAGAACGTTCTATCAAATTATGAATTAATCTTGAGATTTTAAATATGCAAAGTATAAAGTTAGAATTAAAAAGTTGTTAAAAACGAGTATTAGAAAGAAAGTCATGCTGAATATAATAAAAGAGAATACTAGAATAATAACAACAATACATATTGCAGTAATTGAAGAGAGAAAACAAGAATTAATAATTAAATTGAAAGGACAAAATGAGACATTCTCAATGCAATTAACATGGCAGTACAAAATATAAGTTGTTAAGTAATTTCAATGCATAGCAAAATGGTTGATTTTATTAATCCAAATTAATGGAAAATATCATAAATAATATTTCATGATCTTAATTGAGTATAATAACGCTATAATATGAAAAATCATACTCAAATTACCTCACAAATAATTTAAAAAAACTATATGCGTTATTATTACTAGTTGAATTTGGCATTTTGAGATAACTTGCGAGAGTTACTTAAGTAATCAGTACTAATTAATGATATAATCCTTCTACATGCATAATTAGGTCATTTAAGAAGTAAATACAAGTAAATCTCTTTTAATAAATACTATTAATATTGATGTCTCATATGTTTATATTAAATCATTATTATATGACGTACGTATACTCTCATCATTAACGTAATTAATATTATATTATTTTATTTCAAATAACTCGATTTATTTACTTTCTGAACTTTTACTTTGTCGATGAATTGGGGTCTCCCATTAGAACTTTTCTTCCTTACCTGTCGGCTCTCAAATTTTCTAAAACCTAATAATAAAGTCACGAGTTATATGAATGGTAAAACTTACCTACAATTTAATTATGTGAATTCAAATAAATGTGGAGGAGCGGTGAAAGAGCAACAATAATAACAACTATTTATTTATTCATTAATTAATTAATTAGATAAAAATCATTTACATATTAATTTTATTTTGAAAAAGAGTAAGAAATAATAATAAAGCATATATATACAAGTTACGGACGTTCAATAACAAAACAAACGAGTCAAACTAATCTTTTTTTAGAATAAATATAATTTTCTAGTATCAAAAAATAACAATCAATATTAAAATATTTATTTTCACAATTTAGAATGAAAGAGAGTAAAAAAAATTATAAGCATATATTTTATGTGATTACACAAAAAGGTAGTAATTATTAAAAATTGAGGTAGATTATATAATAAATTCTTGAAAGATTATGTATTTATACCTTAAATGAATTTTAAATTAATGTAGAAAACATTTCATTAATGAATTATTAATTGACACCTCTTTATCGAACAATTATGTTGTTTAGCTAAGTTAAAATTTTATTTTATAAATAAATATTTTATTTTGATTCTCCATAATTTTAAAAATGATTCCCCTTATTATTATTATTATTATTATTATTATTATTATTATTATTATTATTATTATTATTATTATTATTATTATTTTTAACGTGTAACTGTTTTTTTATATATATTTTGACACTCCTTAGTAAATTTTTGACTTTCACACAAACCACATGCATGCATACTACACGTAGTATTATATTAACATACATTAAAAGGGTAAAATAATATTTAAACTTTAAGTAAAAAGGATAAAATGTCATACAATGTAATTATCAAGGAAAACAAACATGACATAAGAATTACATCTACTGTTAATATTTGCAGTAAAATTGGGATATAAATATTTTTCACTCTTATTAATTTTAAATAAGTTGTGATTAGTCAAATTACCAAACTGTCATTTTGTATTCTAAAATAACTTTGTAGATAATGGACAATTAATATGAGTTATAATTACATTTTTATCCCAAGTTGTTGAAATTGAATTATCTAAAATCTAAATTTTTGTTATTCATTTTTGTTCTATTTGAGTAGATATGCATGCCAAAGATTCAATCATAAATGAACCACAATAAATATTTACCAACAATCAGAAGAAGTTTACACCAAACTGATATAATTTATCATAATTTAGTGATTTAACAAAATAAATGCATATTTTATTACTTATGATGTAATAATCATTATGTATATTTGTGTACATATGATGTGCATTCATCAGTTAATATAAACATATAATACGAATAATTATTTACCATGAAGTATGAACCACTGTCATGTTGTATGTTAGATAAGATAATTACATATTTTAATAATATAATAATAAAATAGATATATAAGAAGTGAATTTTAATATTACAAAATGACGTAATAATATTTATTTCATATATTTGATTTATAATAGAGAGTCAGGTTCATACGTGCGAGAGAAGTATTAACTTGAAAAATATTATAGCACAATCATAATTTTGTATTTTAACTTGGAAATGATTGTAGATGACGAACATATTAGTATTTGTTATAATTCTATTTTTATCCAAAGTAGTTAGAAATATGATATTTCATTGTCTTTTATTATAACAAAAAATATGCATGCGTAGAATTCAATCATAAATAATGAAGTTTGTCATACTCTAAACATGAGTACGCTAGGTGGATTGATATATATCGAGTACTATCTTAATTTAGATACTATAATTTAACTAAGTAAATTAATTCTATTTGAATATACATACTTAGACATATATACAATTGATATGAAACTTGAATCTCAAGTAGCATGAGAAAATACTTAATTTATACATGTTGAAGTCGATAAGCCTGAAAATATATATAACTTGAACCATATATATTAATCTATAAAACCTCTATTATATTACATAACATAAACTGAAAATATATCGGGATCGAGTCTCAATGTACCCAAAATATCTATGTCCATAGAATGAACATGCTAAGATCATGACTCATGAGTAAATAAATGGCGCACAAATTAAAGAAGTGATGTAACACATTGGTCATTTGTTAATTCCGATGCAGAGCATAAAAAGTTTGGGGATTCTAAATTTCCTTTAGAACCGTCAATCAATTTTGTTAAGGGTTCACAAATTAAATATACATATATATTTAATTAATTTTCTAATACAAATACAAAAGCTATTGAATTCGTCCGAACATATAAACCCCTCACCTAGCTCCGCGTCTAGAAAGTCGTTGGGTGAGCGTGGGCACATATATATGGGACCAAAAAAGTGGAGCGCTATTGTTGGTTAGCAGACGGCTACAGGGGGCAAAATGGGTATAATAGGCCCCGCTGCGAAGCTGAGTGCGGGGAGCAGTTAGCTATAGAACAGTAAGGGAGGCACGAAAAATGGCTACTATTTAAATAAATTGAGACCACCGAAGAAGCGCATTACGCACATGCAAACGATTCCTTATTCAACTAAATATGAACTAGAATCATCATCTATTTACTATCTTCAACAAACAACAAAATACAAAATTGTTATTATAATAATAGGTGAAAGAAAAAAAAAGAAAAAAAGAACACTACCATCATTGTGTAAAAGAATATTAGATAGTCTAAGATAAAAAGGCATCACAAAAAAAAATTACTCTGGAGTCCGGTAAGCACATTAGTCTGACTAAATCCAGATTCGTAGTTTCAATCCACATTAGAGTCCGACTAAATCTAGATTTGTATTCTCACATTGAGAGAATCAACATTAGAGTCTGATGAAATCCAGATTCGTAGTCTCACATTGAGAGTAAAGCGTTCCCTAACATATGCGACTCAGTACACATGAAGTCCGACTAAATCCGGATTCGCGCCGGAAAGTTTTCCATTGAGAATAAACCATTCCATAACAAAGGCGACTCGAACCCAAGACCTCTTGGTTAAGAATGAAGGAGTACTTACCACTCCACCACAACCCTTGTTGGTTTCTCACCCTCATTTTAGTTAGGTAGAATACATAAACAAATAAACATGTCTTTAATTTGGTCTGAACTGACATCTATGTTCTCCAACTTTGGGGATGCGAGAGTAGACACTTAAAATTGTATAAAGTTGAACTACTAGACAAACATGTTCTACGTGGCATAATACAAATTAGTTCGAGTATATCTCACACAAATTGTCACAGGCATGACAATAACATACTATAAGAGTAGAATTGAAATAAGTAAATAATATTTTTCTTAATTTGCTGAAATTTAAAAATATTAATAATACAAAATTAGTTAAAAGGTACTGAAGAATTATTATTTAATTAGCTAAAAATGTAACTAAGACTTTATAAAAAGAGATGCTCTGTCTTATTCCCTAAAATTTCTCAACAAATAAAAGTAAAAATATTCTCTGCAAACCCTTAATAGAAACTCTCACATACATTCTTAGGGTTAAGTAGGATAGGGTGTCATCTTTTAATGATTGGATTATTTATTCATAATTACATGTGCTCTGACTGTTAGACAAAAGTACTTTTGGTTCTAAAAAAAGAAACTTTAGCTTAATTAACAAACTATTTTTTTGGAATTATTGGTGCACACACTATTCTTTATAAACGAAGAGAAAAGTTGCTACCAATATTTAATTATATATGAAATAGTTAAGCTTTGACGCAACTATGTATTTGTTGTTTCACTTCCTTTGATAACGAGTATGTATTTGTTGTTTCACTTCCTTCGACAACGAGAATTTAGAGTATATTATATAATCATATATTATTAATTTTCAAAGAAATTATAGCATACATATGCTAATGTGTAATGTGTTGCTTGGTGACAATTAATTACCAATTCATGAATTTTCAAAGTCTTGATTTACGGAATTAACTTATACTTGTTCCCAATACATGCATCATCAAAACAAAAATTACTCTTTGAATATTCCACATATTCAAACGACATTGTATAAATAGATCAATATGGTCCAATTCTTCTTCGAACCCTACATATAGAAGAAATTTTTATTTAGTGCACCGTACCGTCCTTATTACCTACTCTAATTTTTAATTCAAAAGTTCCATCTTCGATATCGATGAACACCAATCAACGGATCCTAGGAGGAATTTTAATCTGTCCCCAAATCACTGCCAAATAATCACATTTGTTTTAACAATTTTCAAGAAAAAATTAACTGTTGTGTCATTTTTTTCTGAAAATAACAATGATTTATATATGTTTTTTATTTAGGCATAATATATAAATATATATATTTTAATTTGTCCTTAGCTGATATTTATGTTCTCTAATTTTGGATGTGTATTAGTAGATATTTAAAATTGTATAAAGTTGAATAAGTAGACATACACGATATACGTGGCATAATACACGTAGAACGCCAACTATGTAGGACGTGAATTGTGTAGGACGTGTGTATATACTTGTTCAACTATATACAAGTTTAAGTATACGTCTATTTGTGGATACTAATGACATCGATATCATATAAAACCAAATTAAAGATCACATTTATATATCTGAGTCTTTTATTCACTCTCCACCGAATAACATGACTTTTCACATGCTCAACATACAAACTGGAAAGAGATTCTTCTCTCCTTTAAAATGCTGGTATTTTTAGAGATATATGGATTAAAGAAAGAACAAACAAAAAAAAAAGATGGAATTACAAAGGTATAAAATATTGATAAAAGCACATTTAAATTCTTTTTTTAAAAATATATTGTAGGAGTAAAGTAGTGACAAACAAGTGGGATATTTGATAGATATATGTCTTCCAAATATCCAAGCTTGAGTTTTAATTTATTTCCCTCTAGTGTCTATTTTTATTTTTATTTTGGAAAATCCTGTTAAGAAAATGGATATTGTGTCAAACTTAATTTCAAAAATAAGTTTATGTGGTAAAAATTGCTCAAAAGCATATTAGGAAGAAAAAAACAGCTAATTTTATCAATCATTATTAGGTATTTTAGCACTTCTCACCCCAAATGGACTAAACATATGGAGCGTAAAAATACAATATTAACAATGGCTTAACATCACGTAAACAAAATAATAGGGATTAGTCCGGTCTTCGGAAAAAAAAAATATTCATGATGATCTAACTCAATTTCAAAAATTACCTTATGCCACGAGGATTATCCAAGAACTTTTTAAAAAACATTCTATTCTCATAACCAATATGTACGAGACATTCTAACAAATCCTCAACCTTGGGAAAAAACAAACCCTCTACTCCTACGACTAGAAAAATGTACTAAATCTATTGTGCGACGGAGCTAGAATTTCGATTTAAAAGTATCAATATATAAAAAAGTAAAATCAGTAGCAGTCAAGAAGTATCAATATGTAATAT
Organism: Solanum etuberosum; assembly: GCA_029582245.1. Classification (NCBI taxonomy): domain Eukaryota; kingdom Viridiplantae; phylum Streptophyta; class Magnoliopsida; order Solanales; family Solanaceae; genus Solanum; species Solanum etuberosum. The sequence goes on along the minus strand of JAJONR010005520.1, from coordinate 22,830 downwards.
CAATCTATAGTATATAAAAAAATATTTTTACATAATATAATTTTTTAACGGAAGAGTGTCTCCGCTCACTACATGAGGTAAGTAACTCTCAAACAATGTGACATACTTGACACCTCGCACACTCAGGACTAGACACGTAGGTAATATAAAACAAGGAAAAAATGTATTTTTATTTTGACTCAACATCGAAAACTAATTTATGAAATAAAAACTATTGAAATTTATATAAGAAAATAAAATAAATTCCCTCAAACAAGCAAATTGTACTTTTATTAAAGATGACAAAGATATGCCACTTTTTTTTCTTCTTTTTGAGGACCAAGAAGTACTTGCAATTTGAGGTAAAGCATGAAAGGTTCTCATTGGATTATCCTTTTGGCTATATGAGAAGAATCAGAATAAGAGATAAAAAGTTTCATATAAACAAAAGCCAAAACTTTAATTTGATAAATTGGAATAAACCTTTTAGTAAGATGCTTTGATTCTTTTTTTTCTTTTTTTTTTTGCCCTTTATTTGTGGGGATGCACTAGAGGCTCTTGTTTAAAGTTTGTCAACAATTAACTATACTTGTGAGTTTTTTATTTTTTGAAATGACATATATCTATCTTTCACATGTATGACTCACCCCCACAAGGTTCTTTCCAAAGAGGGGCATTGCCATTAACTTCAAGTCAATTTGTGTTCCACATATTATGCATGAGAAGGATGTCTTTAATTTGTCTCCCTATATTTTTCTAGAAATAGTCACACTTAATTGATGGCAAGATCTTTGTCATTAGTGTTTGACATAGTGTATCAAAGTTCAATTAATAAGTCAATTAATGAGGATCAAAATAATAAGATAGACGTGGAATTTGAACCACCACCTATTATTCATTTGGTGAGGTGCACTGAATACTTACTGCGTTATAAAATTAAAATTTTAACTAAGAAGATTAACGTGACTAGCACAATGCAAGAATGACACACTTTAATTGTCTAAAAAGAAGAAGAATAAGAATCAAGTTCGTTTAGATGTGTGGAGATCTTTGGGAAAACGTCAATTGAATTTCAACCATTAAAGTTAAGTGATCAAAAGTTCAACAATCCATAGCCCAACATTAAAAGCATTTTAACGATGATTAACTTGGAATTGCCGATAAATTCAGTAGCTAATTCTATATTTTCTTATAGTGTTTGTCTTGTATGGACTTTTGCAAGTGCTTTAAGAAAAAATGATTAATCTAGAATCTTTTTTCACCATATTCATAGTACGTGATGTATTGATTCAAGTCTTGAGAAATGATGATACTCCCTCTGTCTCAATTTATGTGACTTATTTTCCTTTTTAGTCAGTCTAAAAAAGAATGATATATTTCTATATTAAATAACAATTTAACTTTAAAATGTCTATTTTATCCTTAATGAAATGATTTATAGCCACATAAATTTCTATCATTCATTTTAGACCACAAATTTTAAAAGTCTTCCTTTTTTTCTTAAACTCCATGCCGAGTCAAACTACCTCACATAAAATGAGACGGAGGAAGTAATATTGAAGGTAAACTAGGAAGAATCCTTTTTCTTGAAATGTTAAAAATGACACGTAAAAGTGATAATCTATTTTGAAATATTGAACAAGTAAACGTGAACAAAAAGCGTATTATAACGTGAAAGTAACAAGTGGAATATCTCAAAAGTAGTTCCTTTAATAATTTAAGCACCACAAAATGACATTGTAGTCGTTAGATTTTTGAGTTTAAGAAAAAAGATAAATTAAAACACGTCCAATTAAATGAGACCAGCACTTTATAAATTGTCATGACATTGATGTGTTTTTAATTATTAAGTTACAATTGTCAAAGTTTGTAGTTACAATTAATTAGCAGACATTATATTAGGCAACAAGTGTTTGGCTATCTATCTCAATCATTACATTGTCATCAGTACAATAATTTAGCAAAGAATGTTCGACAATATGATGTGTAGACCCCTCCAATATTTGTAGCAAAACACAACTCTATTATTTCTATATTTTTATTAAATTCTCTATTGGTGAGCGTTTGATTCTTCATCTGGTTATCTTTTCCTTATTTCCGTTCCTCTATCGGCCAATTTGAAAAGAGACAAATATCTCCCCCCCAACCCATTTCAATTTACTTGGTCCTTATATAAAATAAATATTTTATTTTATTTATCAAATTTAAAAAATCAAGAATATTTTATCAGCCTTTTTTCCATATTACCCTAAGTAGTACTTGTCCCATATTAGTTAATCATCTTACTAAAAATAATTATCTCATATTAGTTGTCCGCCTTATTAAATTAAGAAAATATTAATTAAAATTTGTCTATAATTACCTTGCAATTAATTCTTTTTTAAAATGTTAACATATGTTTTTGAAATTTCCAAGATGTTTTTCAAGAGATGAATTAGTAAAATTATCTTTATATTTATGATTTCTTAATATCTGTGTAAAAAGGAAAATGATCGATTAGTATGAAATGAACCGAAAAGTGTTATTGAACCGTGTTTTTAATTTTCGAAAAATAAATTAAATTGCCTCTATTTTGACTTTCAAGCTTTTAAAAATCATGAAAGTAAATATCACTTTAATATTCGTACCAACTTGAATTAAGACAATTAAATTAAGATAAAAATTATAATTAAAGCATGGGATTTATCACAACATGGCTTCACGATGGCCATCAATCTTCTTGATTCTTAGAAGACCACGAACTTAGGTTTAAATAAATATTTTCTTTAGATAATAAATTTTAAAAATATGAGTAATTTTTCCCACAATTTTAAATTAAAGTGACTAATAAAAATATTTTTGACAATTTATGTTCAGATGATCAATTAAAACATGTCATAATTTAAATAAGGAATGCGAATCTATTATGTTGTATATTCTTAAAATTAATTAAGTATAATCACTCGATACCAATATATATTTGCCCAAAATTACTTTTCAGTTATTTCAAAAGCTGAAACAATTATATATTTGGTCGAAACTTTCTCCATTTGAAAGATTAAATATTTATTTTATTAAAGAAAAGGTTTCCATATAAAGTATGAATGAATATTTACGCATGCTTGAAGATTCTTAGGACTTGGCTTCATGATGACCATCCATTTTCTTGATTCTATTGTTTGGATGGTTGTTATCGGTTGTATCGTATATCGTATTGTTAGTTTAAATACAATGTTTGTTTTGATTGTTACTTAAATTCTATTTATCGTATCGTTTAAATTCATGTTTATGTTAGAGTGGGTAAAAGTCTCACATTGATTGAGAATGGACGGATGATCTGTTTATTTGGACTTGGACAATTCTCCCCTTATGAGCTAGCTTTTGAGGTTGATTTAGACCCATATACCATATCTTTTACAACGATGAAAATGCCTGTTTTATGTAACGATCGATTTGGTGTGATCACATCGTTACCTTAATATTTTCTTTTCATTTTTGTCTTTATTTATTGATTAATAATCACATTTCATCTTTTATCCTACCTTTTCATAGTAGCTCTACGCTGTATCCTACTTTTCCTGTAGATTTATTGTTCAAATTATGGATATGTGACATTTTATAACGACGGAGAATAATACAATCTATCCAAATACTGTATTCATTAAAACAATACAGTACGATATAATATAACACAATACAATACAATATAATATGATACATTATGAAATATTTTTCACTTAATATAAAATTTATGGAGTTATTGTTGAAGACAGAATTATATTTGATTATACATTTTCTAGAATATAACAAAAAAAAAAAATCCCAAATTTAAAATATAAGTTCAAATTAGATGTGATTTTTTTATGATTAAACAATAATTTAAAATAAAACACTATTCCATAAATAAATATTTTTTTATGATAAAACGAATCCTAAAAAAATAAATTATTGAAGAGAATTTGGTTTATTTCATATTCTAGATAGATTGATTATTCTAGAATACAATTTATTCATCAAATTGGGATAGAGTGGACGGTTGAAGATAGCTTAAAACTAAAGGTGTGATGGGTGACGACTAATATCAAAGTTTTAATTGGAATTGGTCTTCAAGATGTTACATATGACGGAGACACATTGGTTGCCCTAATGAAAGCGGGGCGGAGCTACATTTCTGCTTATAAATAAAAATTTAATAATTTTAATCGAAATTTTATATAATATTTAAATATTTATTTAATATGTACATATAATTTAATTAGTAACCTAATAAGATTATAAGGTGAGATATAAATTTTTTTTGTACTTTTTCTTTTTTGAGTTTTATGTATATTGTTATATATTTAGAAAAATTAACTTTAGATATCCCACCAAGTGAATTTGCTTTTAACTCTTTTTTAAAAAAATATTGATTTAATATTCATAAACTCAGAAGTTAAATGATGTGTCTCGATATTAAAGTAATTGCCTATGTTCAAAAAAATTTAGTAGCTCAATTGATTGTTACTTGAACTTTCAAGTGGTGAGAGTTCGATTTCTTATCTTGTAATTTCCTTCCAATTTTTTCTTCTCCTGCCCTCAATTTTATTTTATTTTTTAAGAAAATTGCCTAGGTTTTTATTTTTATTTCATAAAATATGAAAAAAGAAGATGGCTTGTGAGTTGGGGAAAAAAAAGGTTAGGTGGCACATAAAGGAGAGACAAAAAGTGATGGTGTTTACAATTAAATTAAGTTAGCTTTTAAATATTTAAATTACTAAAATTATTCAATTATATATATCGAAGCTAGAAATAGATGTTTATTCTCCTTATAAGCTAGGACACTTTGTCAATTCAACCTTAGATTATTTTGTTATCTTTTTATTTTATCAAAATACTCAATTCTAAAAGTTGAATTTGTTAATTATCTGATCAGTACGCACTTGAATATACCATGCCTTTACTATATCATGAATCCACAATAGAAAAATTAATTTTTTTTTATCTACATTAGGTCAAAAGCAGGATGATATATGGTATTTATGTGTTGTTGATTGATCATTATATCATATCAATAAAAATATGATACGTGTTATTTTTTCTTCAACTTAACACATTGTACATCTCTTTATAACCGTCGAATAATTTTGTGGCGATTTTCATGTTATGTTATATATTTTATAATAGCATTTCACTATATATAGCAATTACAAAATATCATTACAAAAAAGTTTGAGTTTATACTTTATACAAATTTATTGAAAAATGTTCAGTGAATATTTATAGATATTTTAATTGAATCGAGAAAAGAAAAGCAGTACTGTTTCATACAAAAAAATTAAAAAGTTTCTCACTATGTCAATGAGATCTATTTCCCATCATGTAATTTTTCAGTAAATCGATTCAATAAAAAATAAGTAAAAAAATCATGTTTGATAGCATGAATTTTTCAGTATTCGCGTCGGAAAAAACCTTTGTTTCTTGATGTGATTTTTTAGGGGATATTATTTTAGCAAGAGAGACTTTCAAATATGGTGGGCAGAACTGAATGACCCATATTCCTCAAACATGATCACACTTCATAATGTGGCCCCAAAATTGCATTACCATTGAATCCAACAAATATTGTGTTCCTCTTTTTGTTTAGTCCATCCCTTCTAGTGGAATGATATTTATTTATATCTTAGCAAACATTGTATTTTATTACGTTTCAATTTGTTTGTCATGTTTTAATCTGACAGAGTTTAAAAAAGTAAAAAGATAATAACTGAATTTCGTGATCATAAATTAAAAGTATATCAAAATGATCTTTAATTTTGTTATATTAAATATATCATGTGAAAAATTGAGACAGATGAAGTAATATTTTATGTCAAAAGATTTAAAAAGTGAATGTCAAAGTGTGAAGAATGGCGTCATGACTCATGAGTTGCTATTTTAGTTGAGGGATGCAACAGCTCTATAAATCAAATAAAGAATGAGATTATTTTATTTTGTTAAATACTGAAAAGGGAAAGTAAATTAATTTCTTAATTGGTTTGATATTATTATTTTTTAGGTCAAAGTAATTAAAAAGCGAATGACAAAGTGTGAAGGATGGCGTCATTAGATGCTAAATAATTCAAATAAATAAATGGTGATACTAATTGAACCAAATCAAAGAGACAACGCAGCATCCACATTTTGACAATGATTAGTGTTTAATTAAACAAGTTTAAATCATAAGTTGGAGAGACGGATTGAGAACGGATTCTTTCAACTGAACTCATTACTTTATGTTTGAATCAGGGGCGCACATACATTTTACAGTCCCAAACTTGAAAATTATCATGTCCAAATTTTGAATCTGCTTTTCAATCAAACTACATATAGGGATTAGCGACGGATAAAATTTCATAGCTAAAAAACAATAATACTAATGTCATTTCGCTACGGATTAGTGACGGATCATAAGAAAAATCAATTAGCTAAGAATTTATTAGCGATAAATTAGCTAGAGCTTACCGATAATTTTCTTAGCTAATTATTTTTTTAATGACATTTGAATAATGAAGGCATGATTTACTGGTATGATCATGTCAAATGCTGACACTTTTTGTATTTAGCTTCGAATCTTTCTCCCTAATTAATTATTTCAATATTGTAATTTCTCCATATACAAGAAAAGGCTCTTCAAATAATTTTGATTTCGATGCTACCAAAAGCCACATAAGGACAAAGAGGCAAGTGAAAACTATATATAGAGGGTGTTTTTCTTCTTTATTAGGAGTCGTTCGCTATGAGATATAATAATTATAGAGATAAAATGCAAGATTATTTTATCATGTGTTTGATTGGAGGTATTTGACAATTCTGCGATTAATTATCCATCATTTATACCTTAGTGATGAGATAAACTATCCCAACATAATGGAATAACTTATCCCAGAATAATTATTTTCGAGATAATTAATTAATTATGACTAATAAAAAAGAAACAGAAAGGACAAAAATATAAAGAAATTTGGTTTGTCACTGAGAAATTTCTGAAGAAATTTTGTTGAACGTGACTTTGCAATTTTTGTACGGACTACTTTATGACAATGAAAGGAAAAGAAATAAATTAAGGTGACGTTTATTTGAAGAAATAATGAAAATAAAATCTAGTAAAGATTGTTATGAAAAAAATTCGAGTATTCAAAAATTTCTAAGAACTTTTTCAAACACTTTTTACTTAATTTAAGATTTTCTTTCCATATAATTGAGAATTTTCAAGGGTTAAAGGCGCGAGGAGCTGAATGTCTGCATTTGATCGATATTTCACCCTTCTTTACTGAAATATCAAGCTTTTATTTAAGATAAGATTCGAATTGTAAAGTTTTTTTTAGAAAACCTTATTTTGATATTATTATTTAATTTGTACCTAATAATAACAATAGTGTATTATATAATACATAAATATGCCCTTTAACTTGGCTTCAAATCACATTTATGCCCTTCAACTTTGGGTGTGCACAAGTAGACACTTAAACTTGTATAAAGTTGAACAAATAGACACACATGTCCTACATAGCATCCTACATGTCATTTTTTATCCTACGTGGTGTCCTACGTGTATTGTGCCCTGTAGGACTCGTGTGTTTACTTGTTCTACTTTATACAAGTTTAAGTGTCTACTTGTGCATATCCAAAGTTGGAGGACATAAACGTAAAATGAGGCCAAGTTAAAGGACATATTTATGTATTATGTCTGTATTATATGTGAATTTCATAAGTGGGATTTAAAAAAAAATGATGCGTGGACAGTTTATCTCTATCTTATGAAGATAAAGACTATTTCTGATAGTAAGATTTTAACAATTTTTGCATGTCAACCCACCTCGAAACAATGTTAAACATGTGATGTCTGAAGTTAAAATTAAATAAAATGTTTGAAGTTAAATATGATTGAATTGAAGTTCATACACACGTCATATGTCCACGATGAACTACTTCAAGCAAAAATTGGTTGAAGCTGATTAAAAAAAAAAAAAAAACTGAACTAACTGAAGTTCAATCATATGAAACTTTTTATATTGTATATTTAAAATTACTTCAAAATGAATAAATATTTATAAATTTATAAACTTGGGCCATAACTTAAACAATGTCCCGTTTGACATAGTACTTATATTATTAATCACCTCAAAGAGAAGACTATCTATGAATATTGTCGTTTACATAATTGTACCTACTATAATGTTTAATTTGCCAATTAGGCAATAGATAATTAAGTTATTCATCACGTATAATCCGAATATAAGTACTTCCATTTTAATAATTTATAAAGTCGTACTTCCATCATACTAATCTTAGTTTAACAAGTAGTAAGTACATTATTTTATCCAAATAAAGGTGAAACATCAAATTAAAAACAAAAGATTTTAAGTTAACAAGTTGACAAAATGTGTCAACTTTTGGAAAATGGCATGGTTGAGGTGCTTTTCAACATTGTTTAAAAAATGACATAGGTGGCATTATGGCATGAAGAACTAAGTTGAAATATCACTATATATATATATATATTAGTAAGTTGAATTTTTTTGAAGGTCAACTAACTAAGATATTTATATAAATATCAAACTTCGTCATTTATCACAAAAAAAACTTTGGATATATGGTGTGAAATTGTTGTTCATTTTCTTATTTTTACACTTCCTTTTAATTACTATTTGAATTTGCTTGAATAGTCTTTCGAAAACAATCTCTCTATCTTAAAAAAGTAATGATAAGGCCTATATACACTATCGTCTGTAAACCCCATGTTGTTGTTCTTTTATTTTTACACTATGCATGACTACATTTGTATTTAGAATTTGGTCAATATTTTCTAAAAGGCCACAAAAGTGAGTACTTGTGTGAATCAGCCCATTGATTACACTTAGTGCTAAACCGCACAGTTCTCAATTGGGCTAAAAAGTTATATTCTTGGCCAGGAAATGACATGTATATACCACTGATAGTTATAATTAGCAATAAATAGCTCAACATTAATTACTCTTTCCGTTTCTTTTTATATATCATCCATTTCTATAAATAGTTGAACCATATTATTTGTCTTTTTATAAAATTAATGTATAAATTACAACATTTTTCCTATTATACCCTTGATAGAGTAGTAAATTAGTTTTGAAAATATATACTTTGACCGATCTAGGAAAACTAATAAGTAATTAATATTCATTGGAGTACTTCATACATTGATTAATTACTCTCTCCATTCACTATTCTATAAAATCTTATTTTGAAAATAAACTCAAAAAATTAAATAGTCATCCAAATGCATTTTAATTTTTGAAATCTAGCATATTCATCATTTATTGAAAAGTTGACTTAAGAAAACATTAAATAAGAGTAGAAGGGTAAAGTTACCTAATTTCTTAATGCAAGTGCAATCTAAAAATATGACATATAAAAAGGAACGGAGGAAGTAGCATTTAATAGACAAATAAAAAACAAGCACAAAATGGCCCAAATTAATAAATGACATTTTAATAGTTTTTTTTGTTTTCCTCGTGTAACCAACTATCACTAAACAACAAAAATAACGTAAACATAAAGAATTATATATACAATACGTAACCGCCTAAAAATATAAATTATGTATTTTTATATGTTTTTTTGTACATTACTTAATAAAAAAAATCAATTGTATACTTGATGATTGTATATAGTAGAAGAATGGTGTATTTATTCACTTAGTACTAGTATTCATTTATATATATATAAACCCTTTAGTGTATACATATTAAAAAATCGAACACTTTATGTATTCATTCACTTATAATATGTATACACCGCATTGAAGGGTTTTTTACTCATGAACATCATGTATGCATTGCATTCATGTATACATATCCGTGTATTCATTCATTTAGAATTTGTATACATTTTATATTCTTTGTTTAGTGTGTAAATGAGGATTGCACATGGAATTTAAAATGATCAACAACAAACACACAAGTCGAATCGGATAACGAGAAGAACTTACATGGCTAAAATTTAGAGTTAAACAAAATCAGAATTAGAATCCCTTTTTTAATGAATAATATTAGGGATAACTTTCTTAAACATGACAATTGATATCCACAATTAATTACTATTACCTAAATTTTCGCCTAAATTAGATATAACCTTCAATTTCAAAAATTAAAACCCAAAAAAAATTGAACGACAATACAAGAGGGGATTAAACATAGGCTAACAGATTGAGAAATTGACGACTAGACATCAGCAAACCATCAATCATTTAAAAGCGAAAGAGAAAAAATAGACACTATGGACGAATATTTTTATAGAACTCAATATGTAAAACAAATAAACAAAAAGTAAATCATCTTTTATTTAAAGTAATGAAGATGAAGAATTGAATAAATATTTACATAATAAAAAAAAAGCACCAATCAAAAGAATCGTGTGTATGAAAAAGAAATAAAAAAAGGGGAGAAAAAACCACTTCCCACTAAAAAAGGACACGATGCTGCTACTTCCTAAAATTATTTAATTTAATTAAAAAAAACTTCTCAGTACGTGGGCTACTAATTACAAAATTAATTTTTAAAAACTTCTTTTTGTCAAAAAAATAAAAGGAGGCTATATGTTGCCAATTAGTAAAATAGGATGCCATGCCATGCCATTTTTTTCATTCTTGGCCCATCTGGTTTTCCAGAAAAATGGGTTAAGCTAAAAATACATATTTAGGATAATGAGTAGCAAGTTCTAAAGTTTAAGGATAGTCGATTTTGGGGCCACTATTTAAGCGATGTTCTAAGTTCATAAAAATTTGTAACTTTATCCCTTTGGAATAACTTTAGACGTATAATATGTACACTTTTCCTGTAGTATATAATCGGTATCTGAAACTACCAACTTTGTCAGAAGTTGATAGGTCACATACACGACATATGGTTGTAGATTGAAGTTCAGTTATTTTAACCTAAAGTATAGGTGAACAAAATTATGACTATAAATAATAACTTGTTATTCATAACTCAGTAATACAACACACGGTTCAACATCCAAAATTTACTCTAAACAAGCTCAAAGTTTTAAATATCATAAAGAATAATTTCGATCATCGATTTATCAAAACAACAATAAATCTAAGAAACTTATTTCATAATAACGATTTGCCTATGTTTTCAAACTTTTCTAATAACATCTCGATTAGAATTTAACTCACTTTTCATATTCGAAATTCAAGATCCACTACGTCCTGAAATTTTTGTAATTTTTTTAAATGGTAGGAAATTTTAGAGATTATGGTAAAATAAGATGTGTATTTAAGTAATTTTTCTTCTATATGATGTAGTTTGATTTGATATGAAATTTAAGGAAAAAAGTTTTTTTGAAATTCTTGGTTTAAAATAAGTCTTAATATATGTATGACTATAAATCATCTCACTAAAGAAAAAATTGACATTTTAAAGTTAAATTATTACTAAATATTAAACTGTGTCATTTTTTCTAAATTAATTAAAATGAAAGCGTATCATATAAATTGAGACAGATGGAGTAGTAGTTTGCTTTTGTCAACAACAACAACGAAGCAAAAAAACTAGACATATATTTCAATTTTGTGACGAATAAATTCTTGGGCTAGAGATAGACCTAGCTGAAAAACCATTACTTGAATGATAGTGCATTTTGGATCTAGTATCTACTCCTAAATTATTACTACCTCCGTCCCATATTATATGTGTATTTTTTATTTTATGCGGTAATTAAGAAATTATTAATAGATTGATCAATTTTATTATTTTGCCCTTTGTTTATATTAATTAGTCTCTTGAAAAAAGAATTTTTGGATCTTCAAAATTTGTTTAAACTTGCAAAGGTCATATCAATTACAGGGGTAAAGTAGGAAAAAGTTAATTAATTCTATCATGATTTAGTAAGTGATCAAGTAATATGAGACAAATAATTTTAGTAAAATATACCTATGAAGTGTATTCAACCAATAAAAACAGAATGTGCAAAAAATGATGACCCCAGCTGGTTCCCAGTATTGCTAGAACCAAAATAATAATTTTTAAAAAAAAACAGAGGTTACCAAACTTCAAAGAATAAATCTGGGATAATTACTTCAATGAACACAACTAACATAAAAAAATATATTTCGGAGCACAAAATATTCCGCGTTAGCAGGATTCAGGAAAGGAAACCATCTTTAGGCGCGTGATATAGATAATGTACCTTAATACAAGCATTAGTAATTATTTTCCATATCTTAAACTCATGACCTATAGGTCGCACATTTTGCCATTGCTCTAAAAATAGCAGCACAACTAACACAAAGAAAGACATTAGCTGGTTTCCAATATTGCTTGTATCTCCACATTCCAGATTTAATTCATCAACACACAAAGGATACTAAACATTTATTATATATATAAACTTGTTGAAACTAACATATTGGAAGATCAATCGGCCAAAATAAGCATGAGAGGCTATGATATTCTAAGTTTCTTCCTCTTGACCGAATCTATAACCTTCATTAGCAGATTCATTTCCTGTGCTTTTCCTTATCAAACTAGAAATAATAACTTTAACCTTAAATATACAATGTAATATTCAAGGCGGTTCATATGAACCCGTTGCTCCCACTTGGCTCCGTCCCTACTCCAATCAAAGGATGATAAAGTAAGTCTCATAATCCATCACTCACAAAGTAATTCTGTATACACAAAAGCTTAAAAGCCCCTCTCTTATTTTTTTTTCCAAAGTTCAATCTTTGCTAAAACATGTAGTACTACTAACATACATAACAAATCATTTTGATAGCTAAACATACAAGTTTGCTAAGATTGTTCAAATTGCTAGCCTTGACCCCCACAAGCAATAGCTGTAGTTCTGATATCAAACTTGGATGGATCGATACGGTGTTTATGTTTATCATCATCGTCGTCATCATCATCATAGCTAGACATAATCTTGCTCTTCACCTGATTGATATACGTAGAAAACCTGGCAGTCTCTGGATAATCTTTCTCTGGAAGCATATGTACAGGGGATTCTGTTTTAGACATGGTTACTTCAGTATGATTATATTCCACATGTACTTTGTTTGAGGTAAACGACAAGTTTTGATCTTCTTGAGGAATAACTAGCTTGAATTCTGTGGCTTTAGCAGGGTCGCTTCTCTGATGATGATCACTGGTTGCTATTTCTGATTTGGGATTTCGGGAAAAATATCGAAAAATTGAAGTTAGATTTAGTGCTTTGAAAATCTTTCCACATACTCCTTGGCCTTGAGATTGAGTTTCTTTGGTGATGGTTTCGTTCTTTTCCATTTTAGACTAAGTTTGGGAAATAGACAACTTTGGGAGAAGAGGAGATGGAGATTGATTTATTTAATCATGTTTCTTTAAAAAGATTCTACAAGGTGTAAAATGGACATTAGTCATTAAGGGAATCATATTCTTGTTTGATATTTGCCTAATTAACAAGATTCCATATGGATGGTTGCTGCCTCTTGTATTGTATTGTAATGTAATGTAATGTTAGTTTAAATACAATATTTGTTTTAACTGTTATTTAAATTTTATTATATTGTATTGTTTAATCCATCATTTTGTAATAATGACGAAAAAGTCTTATTTTATTTAAGATCAATTTAGTGTGATCGTGTCATTCTTTTTTCTTTTTTTAAAACAAAATTATGAAAGTCTAAAGAATCATTAGATCACACTTTCATGATTCGTATTCGTACTAAAAAAACAGAATTAAAACATATTTTTACCATTATGTTCCAAAAGAGATTTTGGACTCTTCAAAAAATCAACATCAGTTGGCAGTACACCCCTTAAGGAATCCCACCAATCAGCTTCCATAGAAATTTACTAGTTTATTGATTCGTACACATGTTAAATTCCTTCGATTGTGTTTCAAGACAGGTCAAACATGTCACTATGTGCTGGCCTTGTATTTGTCACTATGTACTGGTCTTGCCCTTAACATCGTATGTTGTCACTCCGAGGAACATGTATTAAAACATGGTGCAGTGGCAGAGGTGAACCCAGGATTTAAAGATAACGGGGTATTACTAGACGTGGATGGTGTTAGTTGAAGTATCAATACTTGGCCAGAAAATATTGTGAAACAAGTATAAAATCGATGTAACGATAAATATAAACTAAACGAAAGTATAATAAAGTTCAATGTGTGGTAAAAAATTGTCAAACAAGTATAATATAAAATGTATCAATAAATATAAATTGAACGAATGTGTAACATAGTTCAATGTGTGGTTTGATGGTTTTGACCTTATAAACTTCAAGGTTGCTAGTTTGAATCTAGCTTGAGTTTTTATTTACATGCATTTTTTTTTTAAAAAAAAATGACAATAAAAACATACCCAAAATTGCACCCTAAAAAAATTGAAAAAAAATGACAATAAAAACATACCCAAAATTGCACCCTAAAAAAATTGACAACAAAACAAATACTTAACCCAGAATCAAACTGGGGACGCCTTGCTAACGAAGACACAGAAAGTCAAGCAACATACCAGTGTACCACATCAACTTTTGTGATTAGGGGTGCACAAGTAAATATATTATCTTCATTTACGTATATACATATATATTACATACGTAAATTTTTTCGAAGTTAACAAGTGCACGTGCACCCCTTCATCTAAGGTGGGTCCACCTCTGTGCAGTAGTACATGAAATATTTTTCCGTTCTATCTTGAGAGGAAGTAACCCAATTTCTTGATATTTGGCAATAATGAGGGGGTTATAATTCCTTATGGACACATAAATAACTTGTAGGCTAGATATATAAACTCCATAATAGGGTAAACATATGCTAGTATTTGATATATAACTATAGTTTTAAAAGATTATAATTTCTACCTATATTATTCATTTAATAGCTATTTTCAATTTTAAAAAAAGTATATTTCAATTAGCATAGGTTTAGGTTTAATTCTAGGTATCGTATTTATCAATTATTTCTTTATCCTTTCTTATCCCTCCAAATTAGTGTATAACCCTAAATTAGCATCATTCTTCCCTCTTTCATGAATGGTTTTCTTCGTCTTCTTCTTTTTTTCATGAACAAATTTTTCTAATTCTTTTCAAATTCGAACTTAATGATGCTGCGATTTCTCTTCTTTTCTCCTACAAAGTGTCGTCGTCAATGGCTCGTGATGATTTGCGAAATTTGGAAGAAAGTCATGGTCGTCTTTTCTCCCACAAAGTGTCGTCATCGTCCAAGTTTGTTAAGAGAAAAGAAAGTGTTGAGCATTCGAAATCTTCAAACATTTCCTAGAAGAAACAAAGGAAGCATTGTATTATACTTTTCTAACACTGTATTTGTATTCTTTTTTCTTTTTCTCTTTTGGACACATCTTTTGTATACATATTCATTATTGAATGAAGCAATAAATACATGTGTTCACATTGTAACAAATTTTGTATTCTTTGTATTTATATTCTATGTATCTTTTTGTAAAACAGTTGTATAATCTAAGTTATTATCAGTGAACATACTGATTTCCATACAGTTGAAATATATATCTTGTATTGGATATATATATTTTTTGATATATAGATACATTTAGTTATCAATCAATACATGTATTTGTTTTATTTATTTATTTTATACTTAGATACATTTAGTTGCCATTATCTTCTCTGTTTGATAATACAAATATAAACAAGTATGATACTTAACTGTCACTTCATCGATATAAGTAAAAAACAAATTTCCACTAAAATCGATTTTGAAAATACTTGTATCAAATCTCACGAAGAAACAATGGTGAAAACTGGACAACACAATAAATTGTATCTCAATTTTTTTTAGGAGAGATGAGAATACCAACGTCCTAGTTGTTGAATGAGTAATTTTAGATGTTTTTTTAATAATGGGAAGTATGCAAATTCAAATGATCGTGACTTAAGGAATTGCCGTTTTTAAAAACAGATTATGTTGTTTTTAATCCCCTAAATTTGAAACTGTATACTAATATACAGAAAAAATAATTGAATACATAAAATACAAC
Source organism: Solanum etuberosum (assembly GCA_029582245.1). Classification (NCBI taxonomy): domain Eukaryota; kingdom Viridiplantae; phylum Streptophyta; class Magnoliopsida; order Solanales; family Solanaceae; genus Solanum; species Solanum etuberosum. The sequence continues at coordinate 6,866 of JAJONR010005520.1, read as the reverse complement.
GGTATTACCATAATACATATAGGTACGTATCGTAAATATGATAACTATAACAGATTTGAGGGTCCAGAGATCGAGCATTATGATAGAAGGTTAGTTAATAGTCTGGTGTTTCATTCCCTTTCCTAAAGTTTAGTATTATTCCTTTTCTTTCTCTTAGTTTAAGATTTCTATCACCACCTATTGTTTTGTCTTTGTATCTTTTATTATGTTGTTCTTGTTTCTCTTTGTTGCTATTGCATTTTTTCACTGTTTGTTGTTGTTATCTTTGTTTATTATCTAGTTATACTCCTATATAATTTTTACCCTATTTTTATTGTAGATTTATCCTTTAAATTGTTAATGTGTGAGCCGTCCTACCATCAAATATTCTGTTTTCCCTAGATATTCGGGTTCCCCCTTCTTCCTTATCCTGACAAGTCTTTGTGTTTCATAAGAAAAAAAAATAAGGCGTTAAGAGACATTATGTAACAACTGAAAATAATATCATCTATTCAAATGTTATATTTATCAAAATAATACTATAATTATGGAACGATATGTTACAACCATCCATACAAAGTGTGTAGATTAAAGTACAATGGGTTCTTGCTTTGTTAAAGAATCTCATAGTGATTGGTTTTGGAGTTTCTGAGATTCTCTGTCTATGATGCCAACAGGGTAGACCCCTTCTTTTTGGGAAACTAGGGAATTGGAGGGCACCAATATGTCCAAATCACCTTTTTGCAAAATAATGGTTGGTAATAGGTTGAAAATATTTTCAAATTTTTTCTGAGAATGAGCTTTTTAAGTTAAATAACTTCTTTCGCTCGTAAAATTTCAATTACAATGCATATTCAAAGAAATTATGTGAATTACAAAATTTCGTAAATCATCAAGTCTTTAAATGCAAGTTGTATTCAAAACCATTAGGGTGAAGGCATGTTTGTTTGGGCGTCACATAAAAGAAACTTTAAATATCAAGTTCTCTTTAATTTTTCATCTTAACTTCAACTACTATTTTTTTTATTTTTTTCAAATATCACATTTTTTATGTTCAAACACCTACTAAATAGTCACTATATTTATGCATGGACTGAAGTTTGAAATGAGATGAATAAAATAGTCATCATTTAGATATCAGATACTTTTAGTCACTAAAGCATGAATATATGAGAAAAAAAATCACATAGGTAAGATTTTTTATTAACTTGCTAAATTTTTTAATTAAATCTCAAAATTCTTAATTCTCAACTCATTTTATTGTTAACTGCCTACAAGGTCATACTCTTAAGTGCTACAATAAAAGTCTACTATATATACTAATTAATTCAATTTTATTTAACTTGGCATACATCAACAATAGATGGAATTCTTCAAATCTATTGACCAGTTGAAATATGATTGAGAATCTGACAGTCAATCACATAAATGGGATGTAGGTTTGTTGAACTATTATAAATATAACCTCTCCTTTTTTTATTTTTTTATTTTATGATCATGATATCTTGACCTACTTTCGCACTACTCAACTATAAATAATCTTTCAACTTATTATTATTTTGTGTTTGAAACACCAACTTCGATGCAGTTGCAGTTCACTTGAGTCAGCTGAACAATCATGTATAAGTCGACGAAATCTATTTTAAGTTGATTAAAATAGTTACGGGCACAAAATATTTTCTATTTATGCAGAGTTTGAAGAAGGGTTGCATCTCAAGATAGTGTAAATAGTCTCTATGATGGTTGGTGTGATATTTAGCTAATTGTGAAGAATAAATAGCACACAATAATAATTGGTACTCCCATCAAAAGTCCTTTAAGATGATAAAGTTTATGTCTCATAAATTAGCACAACAAATTAATAATCAAAACTCGAGACGTTAATTAGAAGGTGCAAAATCAATGGGTACAGAAACTGCTACGATTGCTTCAGCGGGAGAAAGTCATTCTTATACACCAAACATGAAAAAGCTTCTTTCCTTTTTTTAATATTCAATCTTTTCTAATACAAACACGAAGTATAATAAAAAACAATTTATATATATATATATATATATATAGCACCATACAAAATTCTCCTTATTTAATTTATAAAGCATATGATAAAATTATTCATACATAACTCTGTGTGTAGTACTTCTAATTAATGTTGATCTTGGAGCGGTCAACAATATAGTTATGATGAGTGACTTTATGATCATCATCAAAATTAGACATATTTCTCATCTTGTTTTTGACATGATCAATATAATTAGAAAACCTTTCATTATCATCTAATTCATTTATTTGATGATGATGAACTATAGAGATCATATTGTTCTTTATAGAGGACTTGTTCATAGCTTTCATTGGTTCAGCCTTAAACTTGTGAGTTGTTGCACTATTCATGTCTCCCGCAATGTGATTATATTCTACGAGGACCTGTTCAGACATAATATAATTAATTAAATACTATAATCTTGTAGATGAGATGATCATACTATTAACATTTTCACGTGTTTGATGTGGTACCTGGAAAAAAACTAGACGCACATATAAGGAGGCATAACAAATACATCAATTAACTAAAAATGTGTCATTTCTGACTAAAAAGGAAAGTAAGTCATATAAATTGGGATAGTGAAAGTACAGTTTATTCAATAGTACCATACCATGTTGGAGTGTTGCGATGGAATTTGCTGGCGATTTAACTCCAGAGAAACTGGTTTTAATACAGAAGCTTTAGCTGAATTAGTAGCAAATTTTGGACTCTGATCATCTGAAAAACTGCGACGAAATGATCGAAAAGCTGGATGTATATTCACTCCTTTGAAAATCTTTTCACAAATTCTTTGGGATTGAATACTACTATCTTTGATAGTGATTTGGTTCTTTCCCATTTCAAAATATTTTAGGAAATATCCAATTTGAGAATATGGGGAAAACAGGGTTAGAACAGAGCAAATAAATAGGACAGGGTTAAGGAATTTTAATTAAGTTTCTTGGAAACTTAATCATGTGTTACTCGTTTTCTTGTGAATAATTGTTTAATTTCATTGAGACTAAAATTTCAAGGAGATATTCCTTATGGGCCATAATAGCAGACAAATTATCTTCATGATTCTACACATGGTTTTTAGATAGTCATTAAAGGGGATCATATTCGTGTTAATAATTAACTTTACCTATATTTTTCCTAATTAACAATTAGATTATGCGTACATGTGTTGATGTACAAATCAGTAGTAAGTTAGAATGCATATATTACTCGAGGCATAACACATAAACATGTCATTTAACTTAGCCTCATCTGATATTTATGTCCTCTCACTTTCAATGTGCACTGTGCACAAATAGACATTTAAACTTACATAAAAGTGAACAAATAGACACATTCGTCCTACGTGTCATCCTACATAACGTCTTACATGCATGATGCCACGTAGGACGCATGTGTCTACTGATTCAATTTTATACAAGATTAAGTGTCTACTTGTATGCATTCAAAATTTGAGGGCATAGTCGTATAGATGTCCGCTAAAGCCAAGTTAACAGACATATTTATATATTATGATGTCATAACTTAATTATGGTTTAGCAATAAAAATGTAAGTTAAGCTATGTGTGCGCATATATTCATTTAGATTTATGTAAATATCAAATGCAGATAAATTTTTTATCGTAGATCAACTATTAAAAAAGTGAAATTTGGTAAATCTTTAATTGGACCTACGTCACTGTGCGCTCGTAATAAAAAATCATCATCAATCACAGCATCAGATACTATAATGCTTCAAGAATCTCATTAATTATTTGTGTTGGCGACTCGGTGAGACATATGATCATGAGAGACAGAATTAGAATTTCGAATTTATGAATTCTAGATTTATTTATTTTTTATTTTTTTTATTGACGAATATAATATTTATGTAAAAGCTATTGAATTTCTATCGAACTCGTAAAGTGAACACCCTGCCTACATCCTTGGGTGTAAACAAAGACACCAAAGGAATAGTAAGAATAAACTAAAAAAGCAATAGATCCCACCATTATAATTTGTAAAGAATTAAAGAAATACGCGGAAAACAAAGTGAAGAAAGAATAATATTAATGTGTAGTCTAATTAGGTCAATGATGAAATGAATTAATGTTGGATAAATCATAGATTGATTGTTTTCACGTATAATATATGATGAATATGAAACGAATACTTGAAAAATTCTTGATGTGAGACTTTAAGTTATACATTTTTGCTATCGATTGGCTCACATTTCGTGCTTTAAAGTTTCGTTTAGAGCATTTATTCTATGAATTACACTTGGAGAGTTGTCAAATCCCCGATTAGCCTATGGAAGGCTAAATTCGGGTAGTTTTTTTAATTCGTTCATTTTAAAGGGTATATGTAAAGAAAGCGCTTGATCCTAACACATGGTATCAGAGTCTGGCTCATCTCAAATTATTGTTCACCTATGTTGGACCCCCATTTAGAAGTGTTCATGCTCCAGTTGAGATCTGGGCGTGCGGAAGAGTGTTAAGAAGTCCCACGAGGGATGAGACTTTGGTCTCCTTATATAAACTTGGACAAACTTTCCCTTATGAGCTAGCTTTTGAGGTTGAGTTAAACCCAGGTGTCATATCTTTACGGTATTTTCATCCTGAGACATTTGAGAAGTTTGTTTTTGTAGGTATTCATTTATTTCTTTTCGAATTAATCATTGAACATATGTTATTCATGAAATTTTTTTACGTTGTAATTGAATCATGAGTAGTTTAACTTTTAATATCGAGGGTTGATGTACAAACATGAAGGTTGTTGTTTGATAATCATATGATTATACAAAATTTTCAATATTGAGTTATTTACTTTTCTTGAGCGTTATTAATTAATTGATTCTTTGACCAATTATATATGTCCCTAAAGCTTTTAGCGACATTGAATCTAATGAAACTTAACTAATGCAGGTAAGACTTTAACACTCTTTATTAATGTGTCTATTTATTGCCGTTAAAAATTATTTTTGTTGTAGTAATAGGCGTGAGAAATTAGTCGAATAGGCTTAAGAGTTGTTGACAAAACGCTCAACATAGTATTATCAACTTGCGACTAATAACTGAAGAAAATAATTTAGCGTGTGATTTGACAATTCAACCGCATTGTTACAAGTACAACTAACAACGCTCAACTTTGTTCATATATATGTACACAAAGTTTCAAAATACAAATGTTCAACTTTAACAAGAATCTTAAGGGGTGTGGTCTACATACTATCCTTCACTATTAGAATTGTTTTACGAAATATCTTCATTAACTGAGGTGTTAGAACGGGGCACACCGCGCTGCCAATCAGGCTATCCACTTGTGTGTTCAATGCCTCAACGATACTGCACATGGTGTTATTCTGAACAATCTGTCTGGTCTCAACTTTTGTCAATGTACGTGTGAGTTGTTTGATCTTCTACGATATTGCAGTAATCTGAACATCGTCAATTGTCTCAACCTAACTAACATGGAGTGTCAATTCCATGTTACGTTGCCCTTAGTTCCTAGAGCATAAGTGATAGGACATAGACCCCCCTTTTTTACGTCTTCCTCCCGCTATACATACTTGGTCCATATTTTAGTAGCAACATTCAATAGATGAAAATGATCTATTGTACTTCGAAAGCCAAGTACACAATGTCTGTAAATAAAGTGTGTAGCGTTAGATGATACATTATGAATAGATAATGCAAAATCTATATATTATAATAAAGCTGGATATGAAAACGGTGACGTGGCGCACTCTGAGAGCTTGATTTTTATTTATCTTTTTTATGATTTTTTTTTTGGCATTTTTCTCTTATTTCTTTCAATTATTTTATTTTCTTACCTCTTCAATTACATAAATTTTACTCTTAATAAATATTAATAATGTTCATAACTCCTAACCTTTCATATTCATAACCCTCAAATAATTTAATATACAAATTAATGGCATCTCAAAATCACACTTATAAAAACCTATTTTGAGACATATGTGATGATTATTATTTTTTTACATTTTTCCTTATTCTTCATCTTTTATCTCTTTTGTTGGTTAAATTTTTGTCTTTCTTTGATCTGATTTTGCCGGAGAGAGATCTATAATGAAGATTGTAAGACATTTTTGTGCAGTTTCATTTTACAAGGTAAAACTATTTGATGTGCCTAATATAGTTATCACTTTTTCTCTGTTGCAATTATACATTCAATATTATTATTTTTGAATTCATGATAATATGAATCACGAATTTTTTTAGAAAAAATTGTTTTGCTTCTCTATGTAGTTTATAGAGAATTTTTTTTCTACTTTTTGTAGTTTTTGAAGCATTAGATTATGTTATGTTGATAACAAGATCCTTAATTTATATTTAACTCATAATTAAATATCCTTTAAGGTTTTAATTTGATTAGTTAACTTCATTTTTTTTTTATATTTTGTTGTTGTTGTTATTGTATGGTTAATTAACTTATTTTGTTTTCATGGCAGGATATTTGAAAATAGAAGCTGAAAAGAAAGCCAACACATACATGTATGCTACTCAATAAAGCATGTATATATAATTTTGTAGTCATGTAAATCAACTTTTAATAACTATTATGATAGAACATGAGAATATAAAGTTAATTCATAATTTATAAAATATTGTATAATTTATAAAAAGATGTTTATTGATATGGAACTTTGTAGTCTTCATATTTTTTATTTTTTTTATTATTAATATTAGAAGTTCTCAAGTTTTGAGATTTTCAGAGATCACTATTACAATCTGTTTGGTCAGAAATTGAAATACAAAAGTATTTGCGTAGGATAAAAATAATTTAGTAAAGTTGTTTTCTCTCAATCTACTTTCTTTACCAACATAAGAATTATCTAGATATAAAAGAA
>JAJONR010005519.1:0-53533 GCA_029582245.1 Solanum etuberosum | reverse complement strand
CGCTGGTGTCAGCGAACCACTCAACAGCAGTAAAGTACACGAAAATATTTGTGCAGAAGAAGAAGAAGAAATCAGAAATTTCAGTTAGTAAAAAATCTGAAGAATCACTGGTATTTATAGGCAAGAGGAATTGTTTCCGAAAGGTTGCAACCTTTCAGAAATCAAACGACCATTTATGAAAGTTTGCAACCTTTCAAACGGTCATGGCTGTTCCTGAAAGTTGCAACCTTTTAGAACAATCATCTCCTACGGCGGGAAATTTAAATTAAAACGGGAAAGAGTTTTTAAATAAAACGGGTCGCGCGGATCCGAGTCGGGTTGGAACGTTTCGGTTAATTAACTAATTTAATTAATTAAGTAAATAATTAAATAAACTTTGTACAAAAATAATCTCTCGATCATTTTCCGAAGCCGAAGCCGAGCGAGCGACGACGACGGCGCGAGGGGGGTCCCTCTTTCCAACCCTTTTAACAACTAATAGAAGTGTTTTTCTATATAAACACTTCTATTTTTATTTCCACCACCAATGAGGGAGAAATGCCTTTTCTTAAAGCATAAGAGAATCTTTTTCAATTCTTCTTTTCATCTTCCTCCATTTCCCATTAACTCTTGCTATACCCAAAAATTTTAGGGATACATGTCTCCTATACCAACAACAACAAGTATCAAAGTTTTAATGAAGTGGTTGAAAGCCTTAAAGTTTGAGAGTTTCTTTTCAATGAGGGAAAAATATTGAGTGAACTTTGGTGGATTACTCTATCTAGTACCTATGTAAATGGGATATAGTAGGTACCCGATAGAATAGTCAAGGTATACACAAGCTAGTTCGGACAACCTCATATATTTTTTAAAAAAATCATTGATTTAGAAACTCTTATGACCTAACCTAAATTGAAACTATCACTTGAGAAATAAAGGGACGATCAATAATTAGTAGTAAATTTGAAAGAGAAGTGTATGTAACTTCGTATCATGCAAAAAATAAGATGAAAGAACAATTCTTATCAAGTGAAGGAAGGTCTAGTTTAAGAAAATCCTTTCTCTTAATAAAGCATTGTTGACCAGTTTAATCTAATTTTACTTGCTGTCTCTAGTTCTATATGAGAAATGATATGTGCATTCTAGTTTCTTTGGCATTTTTTGAGATGCATTTAGTTCTTTTTTTCCTTTGAAAAATTTCAATTGGTTAAATCTAAACAAACATTTTGTTGGCAAAAGTATTCTATCTTTTATGCAATTTGAAGATAAAATGGTGGGTGTGCTATAAGAATCGGTATGATAATTCAATCTTGATTTTTTATATTTCCTTATAACCATGATATCTTGGATAATTTATGTGCAACTTCCGTGCACCTTGACTAATTTTGAGGATATCGACCATGTCCTACTAATAAGAGGTACTAAATAACTCTGTCGATCAAGGTTAAAACTTATAAGGATGAATCACCTAATATTTTTTGTCTCTACTGAAATTTAAACTTGAAACTTCATTATTTTTTTTGGCTCATGTAATTGATCACTAAACTATACCCTTAGGTACTTCAATCATGAATTATCAGTACTGCACTTGTTATTGCTATAATTATCAAACAAATAAATTTAACATCAATTACTTGTTAAAAAATTAGTGCACTTGCTTTAGTTTTAATTAAAATGATTCCAAAATGAAAAATTTGAAAGATCACTAGTTATTAAAATGTTTAGGTAGAATCAATTCACCATACATAAATCATATTTAAAACAAGAGAAGGATAATGAAAGGGAAATTGTCCACTTGAAAATAATAATGTTGCTCTAAGAAATATTTAGTAGATTGGAGAATTGAAACTTTAGGATTGGGGATAAAAAAGAGAAGATATAATTTTTTTAATAATATACTAACAATGTAAGAAAAGGTACATCTAAATACAAAATAAATTTTTTTAGAAAACTTTTTTCCTTAAATGATTAGCTATTTGAATTGTGTGTGTGATTCTAGAGTTTCAATGAAGTGAGTGTAAACCTTAAAGATTAAAAGTCAAATTGCAATGAGAGAAAAATATTTGGTGTCCTTGGTGGATAGAATCATCCCGTACTTAGGTTGATGGAATATAACATGTATTCAATAGAATATTTGAGGTTTGGATAAGCTGAATTGGTCACCCCAATCATTATTTTTAAAATTATTAATCAATTAAGAAAATCACCTGACCTAACCTGAGTTGAATTTATCACTTGACAAACAAAGAAATGAGGAATGGTAAGTAGCAAATCTTAAAAAATGAAGTGAATGTAACTGAATATCATGCAACGAGAGAAAGAGAGAGATGAAAGAACAATTCTTACCAAGTGAAAAAAGTTCGAGTTTAAGCAAAACCCTTTCTTGGATAAAGGATTGATGACCTTTTTAGGATTGGCATTTCTGAGTTAATAAAGTTCTTTTTTCCTTTGAAAATGTCACTTGATAAATCTAAATAAACAACTTTTCTATCAAAAGTATTCTATATATACTTTTAATAGATTGAAGTCAAAATATTCCACTGGGGCTTTAGGATCATATCCAGGACAGCTTGCGTTCAATTTGTGTGCACTTTGACAAATTCTAGGGATATCTGTCACCTACATCAACAACACGGATCAGATAACTTCATCCATCAAGTCTTAAACAGATTAAAAATCTGATGACCTAATCTGAGTTGAATCTAATTAGCACTTTAGAAATAAAGAAACTATCAATAGTTATAAGTAGCAAATCTGAAAGAGAAGTGTATGTATTTGAATATGATGCAATGAGAGAGATGATAGCATTTCGCATCAAATGAAGGAAGTTCTAATTTTGGAAAAACCTTTCCCTTGATAAAGGATTGATGACCTTTATAGCAACAATATTGAGAAAACTAGAAAAAAAAATGTCTCGAGGAGAGAGACGTGGGAACAAGTCTAATACTCCCTCCGTTTCAAAAAGAATGACCTCCTTTTTTTTTTAGTATGTTTAAAAAAGAATGTCCTCTTTCTTTTTTTGGTAACATTTTAATTTCAGCTTTCCACATGGCATGTTTAAGGCCACAAGATTAAAGGGCACTTTTGTACATTTGACATAACTTTAATTTAAGACCACAAGATTCAAAAGTCTTCTTTATTTTTTTAAACTCCGTGCCAAGTCAAACTAGGTCATTCTTTGTGAAACGGAGGGAATATGATTTTATACGAGAAAGAACAAATGTATTCTAGTTTTATATGAGAAATGACAAGTGTATTCTAGTTCTATATGAGATTATCATGATTATATGGATTTTAATTACTTACATTTGCCACTTTTTGAAATACAATTAATTATTTTTTAATAAAAATTTCACTTGGTCAAATCTAAATAAACAGCTTTTTTGGCAAAAATATTCTATCAGTCAAATCTAAATAAATAGCTTTTTGGCAAAAATATTCTGTCTTTTTAGCAATTTGAAGATAAAATGGTTGGGTGCATTAACAATCAGTATGATAATTCATCATAAATTGTTTTATTTTTTATAATTGTGTTGTCCTAGACAATTCATGTGCAACCTGTGTGCACCCAAACTAATGGCATAATACATAAATGTGATCTTTAATTTGGCCTCATTTCACATTTATGTCCTTCAACTTTTTTTGTGCACAAGTAGACACTTTAACTTGTACTCATGTAACACCTTGCTATTTGAAAGAACTAGAATTAGAAAGAAACCTTTTTTTGGAAATAATCAAATTTGAAAAGTTTGACAAAATTAAGCTAAGTATGAGTTTTGGGTCAACTTCAAACAACCATAACTCCTAGCGCAGGATGAGTTAGGAGTGCTAGAAGATACCGTAGGAAAGATCTTTGAATTATCTTTCCAACGCCACCAGGTTTGCTCAATTTCGAGTTCGTATGAGGGAGATATCCACATTTGAAGTTGGGTGTCTAGATAAGAAAAGTCAAAATCGGATTTTAGAAGGGTATTATGGTCTTTTCACTATCCAATTAATTAAATCATTTTTGGTGATTACATAGGGGTCTAAACTGAGTTATTTCAGTTTACGCATTATCAAATCACGCTAGGGTTTTTTGGAGAAAGAACTCAAGAGAAGAAAAGTTCAAGATTCGTCAAGTTCTTGCGATTTTGGTTGTGGATTTCGCCAAGAATTCAATCCTACGAGGTATGTGAGATCACATAGCGTTGGGTTTGTTCACCCACGCACGAAACATGTTTATTTCAGCGTGAATTCTTCTTTAAAAGGTTGAAAGTTTGATGTTCTTGATGTGTGTTCTTGAATTTGCTTTCGTTCTTGAATTGGGCTAAGATTGAGGAGTTCTTGAGATAATTGTGTCGATTATTAGAGTTGCTTTGAGTTAGATTCTTGTGTACATGTATTGGGTGTATGAATCTAAAGAGAATTTGAGAAAAGAAATCGAATTAAGGTCAGAAAACGAGTTCAAAAATTCGTCAAGAATTACCTGGGGAGAAGCTGGCGCGGCGCGCCCCATCTGCGCTAGAGAGGCTGGGGCGGCGCGCCAGCAGTGCGCCAGAAATGAGTCCCAGTAACTTAGAGGCTCGCGCCCCACGCCAGCAACGCGCCCGGGATGTCTGCCCCCACCCATTTTTTGTCGTTTAGCCCTTCTAAGTTCTCTTAAAGTGTCCAATCACTTCCTATCGATTCTAACTACTCTAAATGACTTCTAAACATCTAGAAATCATCCGTAAACATGAATCATAACCTTGAATCCATAACTTCAAATTCAAGGAAAGTTAAGAGCCAAGTCCAGAGAGTTCTTAGAGTCTTCCAAAAGTCTTTTACAAATGTTTTAACTTTGTTTTAAGACTTGAGTTTTGAATTGAGTAAAGAGTAAAGATTGAAGTTCATTTCTTCAAAGGAGTATATCGGGACTATGTATTCCCAAAGAGTAAATGCTTTCACAATTAAGCAAGAGAAGAAACTTTGATTTCCAAGAGCCTTTGAGCTAAGTTTTTGAGCAATTATCTCAAACCACAGAAAGAAGTTATGTTTTTAAACATATGAGCTAGTATATTTTTTGGAGTAGTATTGAGCACCGATATGGGGGAGAGTTCATACAACTCACAGCCCCCATAAACCATATAGCCATCATGGGTAGAAAAAGGTCATACTTTTTAGATGATTCCTTAGTGCTTTTAAGCATACCTTAGTGGATCCACTTAGTGAGTTAGGTTCTATGCCCTTGGCAAGGTATAGGATGGCCCTGGCAGCGTGAGGCAAAACGATGTATCATCACATAGCTCTTAAGTGATGGTTGTCGGTTAGAGAAACTCCCACAGAAGTATTTTGTATTCTTATATACACAGAGTTAATTGTATTTTTATGTATATACAGAGTTTATATTGTATCCTTGCATACAAACTGAGATACCACTGTATTCCTAAATATACAGAGTTGTTATCCTTGTTTTAAAAGCTTTTCTTTATATTGCATTCATATTATTGCCTTATATTGAATTGAGTTAAGTTGAGTTGAGTTGAGCCAGGTATATTCTTTCAGTTCCTTTCAAGCTTATGTCTTGTTTTAGAATTCTCCTCGCATGCTCGTACATTCAATGTACTGACGTCATTTGGCCTGCATCGTTGTTATGATGCAGACACAGGTAACCAGGATCAGCATCCAGCGCATCGTTGATTTTAGTTGAACTTCAGAATTTTTGGTGAGCCTCCTTGCTTCCGGAGGATTTCTTTTATTGCTTTATCAGTTAGTTCATTAGGATGTCGTGGGTCTTGTCCCGACGTCCATCTCAGTTGTTAGAGGCTTCATAGATAGTTAGTTGATGTTAGTTCTTGAGTCTTTCCATTTCAGTTATGCTTGAGACTTGAGTTGCCACTTTGGCCAATGAATGTTTAATTATAATACATTCTCAGTTATCTATGAGTTTTCAGTTTACTTTTAAAGTATATTTATGTTGAGTAAAGTCTTCCGCTAAGAGTTAAGTCAGGCCAAGGGTTCGCTTGGGGCCAGCAATGGTTCTCGAGTGCCACTCCCGCCCAGGGTGTAGGCTCAGGGCGTGACAACTCCCTCCTCCACTTTTAATTGTCATGGTTTCCTTTTTTAGAGTCAAACTATAAGAACTTTCACTAACATTTTACGATGTAGTTTTTCATCATATTGATATGCAAGAAATTTCAATTTATAGTACTTTTCGTATAGTTTTTAAATATTTAATTTTTTTGTTTAAAATATCAAATTAATGTAATCTAATTTAACTTTAAAAATTAGCCAAATTGACTTTCGAAAAGCGCAACATAACAAATAAAAGTGGACGGAGGTAGTATAAAGTTGAACTTATGCATATGAGTCTTACATGACATAATACATATAGGACACCATGTAGGATAAAATTTTCTGTTAGTGAAAAAATTACAAGATAACAAAATTACAAGATTACAATTGAAAATAAAACAAGAAATAAAAATTTCTTCAGGCTAAGGCGCGGATATCTCACTCTCTTTAAGGAGATTCAAGCTCACTGCAGCAAATGTTTCCACCAGTCCAACAGTAGTTCTTCTTGACTTGTCCCCTCCAGGATACAACAACCTAATCACAAAAGTGTAACTCAACAAACTCTGGACAAGAGTTGAGTCCAAAGCTCCACAAAGAGAACACCTCCCTTCAACTAATAAAAACTCTCTTTTTTTGATAAACTTTATGCACTCTATATTTTTCTTGTGTGTCCCTAAACGAAATGAAGACCGCCACTATTTATAGTTGGGGATGTCTTCCTAGCAATGAATAGGAAGATAATGGGGTAGTAAATAGTGAAGAAAAATAGCCTTGAAAATTACATAGGTTACAAGGTATAATAGAGGAATAAAGAATGAAAATAAAGAGAAGGTAACAAATGTCTTCAATGGCAAATGAAGATGCTGCCCAAGGTTCCAACGTTCACTGGAACGTTTCTGCCAATAAAGCCAATTGTAATTGGCATTATATGACCACTAAGTCAATGACCAAATGCATGAGTAATTAGGTAATAAGACACTAAAATAATGAGCAAATTTAATATAAAAATAATACTAAAATGCTCAATAACCAACATTTTTCATGTAGGATGCCACATAGGATGCGTTCGTCTATTTTTTCAATTTTATACAAGTTTAAGTGTCTGCTATCGTGCACATCCAAAATTGAAGGGCATAAATGTGAGCTGAGGCCAAGTTAAATGACATATTTACGTATTATGCCCAAACTAATTTTATGGATATCAATCACATCCCACCAACAACGGGTACTAGGCAGTGGCGTATTGCTGGGAGGTTCATCTGAACCCCTTCGGCGGAAAATTATATTATTTATACATGGTTAAAATAATTTTTTAGGTATATATAGTTGATGTCGAATCTTCTTCGACTACTTCGTGTGTCTATTTCTCTCCCCTTATTGAAAATTCTAAATCTGCCACTGATACTAGGTAATTCAGTCCATCAAGGAATCACCTAATATATTCTTGTCTCTACAAGAATTTGCACCTGAGACTTCCTATATCTTAACCCATGTAATTGACTACTATAGGCTATATCGTGCTTCAATCATGAATTATTGTTAAAAAATTAGTGTACTTGTTTTAGTTTCTTGTTTAAATGTATCATAAATGAAAAGTTTGAAAAAACATTAGTTATTAATTATTAAAATATTTTGGTAGAAGAACTTTACCATACATAGATCATATTCGAAAAAAGAAGAAAAAGATGTGTGAAAGGGAAATGGTTCACTTAAAAATGATAATGTTGCTAAGAATGTCATGATCTAAATTAGGAGATCGTGTGGACACCTGATAAATCCTTACCACTCATTCCCTTTTTATAAAAAAAACTAGTAATAAATAAATATATCTGAACTAATAAATTAAACATACGTAAGGCAAAACCATTCATCTTAACGAAATCATTTTAACATTTTCCCAAGAATCTAGTCTAGACAGTTATAAGAGTTTTTAATAGAGTATGAATAAAAATAAAATAAAATAAATAGCGTAAGAAGGCAGACACAATATTCACTCCAGGACGGAGGGATGAGGCTCCACTCCACTCATTCTCTTCATTTCCCTAAATTCCTACTTGGATGGAAGCCACATGTCATAATTAAAAATTAAAAGTTGAGATTTAATTATCTAAAGTAAGGTCCTAACTATGATTAAAATAACAAATAACAATTCCTTTATTTACACTAAAAAAATTGTCAATCCAACAATTTTAACTGAAAATTATCTCATTCACATATATATTTCAAAAATTCACTCTTTTCCATTTTTATTACCAGTTCTTTCTCACCTCATCTTGTGTTTGGATTAAATTTCTATAAAAAAAAACTTCTTTCCAATAATACCCTTAGATTATTATGTAATTCGGTCAAGAAAGATAACTACCGAATAATATTATTTTTTTATGGCCTAACAATATTAAGTTTTCTTAAATTCCATTTGCTAGTATTATATATATATAACTCAGCGGGTTACATACATATATCGGTACTTACAACTTACGAGTTATAAAAATGTTTTTGGATTTCCTATCCTTTTCTTTCTTTTTTTATTACTCCTAATTATATTCCGTAATACAATTATATTAAATAATTCAATTACCTCTTTTTGTCAAATTCACGGATTAGTGGTGTTATAGTTTTGAATCAGAATCAAATTTTCCAACGTTAACAATTACTAGGCATGAATTAAGTATATATGTTTATCATGGGTAATTTTTGCACTATTTATTTTTTTTGCTCTACTCATATATGGATCGTATTTTTGCACAAATTTTACAAAATGCTAATTTTAGGGGGAGCTTATTCTACTTTTGTTGTCAATAGAGATTTTCTCATAGTTATTGCTATAATCAAATTTAAATCATTTAAACCTGTTTGGTCCCGAGAATACTTGGAAAAAAACTTCGGAAGTGATGTTTGGTTACATAAATTGGCAAAAATATTTCCCAAGAATCCCAAGTTCCCAAATACTAGAAAAAACTAGTTTTTGGAAATTTTAAGAAATTTAAAAATTACCCCAAACTTTTATATTTTATAAAAATATCCATAATATTTATCTACCATATTTATCTATTACTACTAATAAATAACTAGATAACTCCTCAATCTATTAAACAACATGCTCACCAACCATATTAAACATCTCTATCTATTAAATAAAAAATGAATGTGATATCATTTGCAAGACTACAGAGAAAGTGAAAGAGAGCCTATGCGATTAATGTATTTCTCTTGCATATATTGTTATTTTATTATTGTTGATTGTTTGTTATAACATTCTTTTTTTTAATGAAACATATTCACTATAATAGATAATACAAATTTATGCTAATTTTAGGGAGAGCTTATTCTTAACTTTTGTTGTCAATAGAGATTTTCTCATATTTATTGCGCATTGCACATTGCACATTGCACATTATAATCAAATTTAAATCATTTTAAAAGGACCCCCAACTTTTTGAGTTGGTGTGTAAGGCATTGATGCAAATTAAATGACTTTAGTAGTTTGTTGGTGGGAAAAAAATATCCCCACTACTGCAGTGAAATTATAAATTATATTATGGTGGGGTTTAATTTCTAGTCAAAAGAGTAAAATTTTAATTCATGATGGCAGGGGGAATTACATAAAATTGTTCTACTATAGTTCAAGAGTAACAAATTAAAGGCTTTTATCACAACACCCCTTCCCTTTTCTGATTCCATGTCACTGATGCGAATAGAAGCATTTTCCATAACCTGATTAAAGACAAAAGCAAAACATAGGTCAAAATAAAGGAAAAATCTGATTAATATATATCAGAATAAAATTCATAAACTAATAAATTTTGAATACTCTCTACAATTCTTCACACTATAGAAGTAGCTAGCAATACTTTTATTTAGGCATAATACATAAACGTATCATTTAAGTTGGCTTCATTTGATATTTATATCTTTATGTCTGCACAAGTAGACACTTAAATTTGTATAGTGTTGAACAAATAGACACACACGTCATATTTAACAATTTATATCTTACACGACAACTTACATGACGTCTTACGTGTATTATGTCATGTAATACGTGTATGTCTATTTATTCAGTTTGTATACAAGTTTAAATATTTACTTATCCACACCCAAAATTAAAAGATGTTAGCACCAACCAAGTTAAAGAGCTAGCATATTTATATATTATGTCAAGGAAATGTAGCTACTTTTACTATAGATAAACTGAAAAATGTCACTACAAATTCTAACTAAATATTACCTCCGTCAACTTTTAATTGTCATAAATTTCTTTTTTTAAAGTCAAACTATAAGAATTTTGACTAACATTTTACGATATATTTTTTCATCATATTGATATGCAAAAAAATTGCAATTTATAGTATTTTTTGTATAGTTTTTGAATATCTAAATTTTTTGTTTAAAATACCAAATTAATGTAATCTAATTTAACTTTAAAAATTAGTTAAATTGACTTTAGAAAAACGCAATATAACAAATAAAAATATTCTTACAAATATTAAACTCTAACCATTTTGAGTTTACTATTCCAACTTTGAATTATTCTAATAAATTCCAACAAGAAACAAGTAAATGTGCATATGTATATAATGTACGTTAAAAAACACGCAATACCAAATATATATATACTTACTTGGATCACTGAATGTAACAAGCCCAGTTCCTTTGAAATCACAGTTCCAATAATTCCGCCCATGCATCTGATAATACGCGTTCATCGCGTATGATGCATGGGCGTAAACTTTATCAGGTTGAAAACAGTCTCCATTTTCATCTATCTCTCTACAGTCCACGCCCCCAGGTCCACAACAGAAATCAAGCACAGCCTGTATTACCTTCTCATCGGCATGCGGCTTAGCCACACACCAAACTGAAGGTCCACGACTTAACTCTATTTTCCGTCCAAATTTCTCATTACTACAAAATTCACAACTCAAATCCACATCATAAACCTTCGTTCCATCCCCGTTGAAAATCCCAAAATTCCTCTCACTAATTCCTCCTTGTTTCTTGTTTTCATTGAATAACGCAAACACAAAAACATCGATCTGATCTTTTGGGCTCATCGGAGTACCTTTATTCGACTGAGCACGTTGAATTAATCGAGTATTATAAGTTCTAGCATTTTCATTAGTTGCAGCTGCATCTCCTTTCGATGGCCATCCTGACTCTGATACCACAATTTGAATAGTCCGATTCCCAAATCCCAATGCATTGATTGCTGATCGAATCGCATCAATTTGTGCATCTAGCATGTTATTGTATACATAACCTTTAGGGTCACGCACCCCAGTCGCGTTACCCAGTAACGCGTATTCTAAATTAACCATACTGGGATTATCTCGGTAAGCAAAATATGGATATGCATTAATCATGAAAGGGGAATTTGTATCAGCTAAAAGCGCGATAATGGAGGTCATAACAGGAAGGAGAGTGGTAGCAAATGAAGACGAAGATGGTGGAAATGAAGAAGCAAGAACAGCCATGCTATGTGGTGTAGACACTTTAATTTTGCGGTCTAATCCGCGTGATAGTAAAACTGAATGCAGATTTTGCATTGCTTGGAGCAATGCGTTATGGTCTAATAATTGATCATCGGTTAAATACTCATTTCCAACGGCAATGGTGACGATGGAAGTGGAAGGAATAAAAGGCAATATACGAGTAACGAACCACTTATCCGCATTGGATTGAGTCGCACTTAAGTTTCCGATGTAGGAATTCTCAACAGCAACAATGAGATCAATGCCGGTGTTGGAAAAGGCTTCAAGGATTTCAGGATTGGTATCGTAGATCTTAACTTTGTCGAAGATTGTGGATTGAAGTAGCTGAGCTACTTTTTTCGGTGAAGGGAGGTTGTTTCCGATAGTCCCATAGTTTATTCCGACACCATAAACATTGTAGCTAATAAGAGGGAGGAGAATGAAGAGGGGCAAGACAAGACTACTAAAGAGAGGCATGCTAGAGGTTACCCTAATGGGGAGTGCAATGTAGTTTAATTATGTATGAGGAAATATTATACTTCTATCCCTTATGTGACATAAATTCAAACATAAAGATTTTAAAATTATTATACATTATAATAATTAATAACTTAAAAATGATTTAAAATAAAAATATATATAAAAATATTTTAGTTAAAGAAATATTTAATTGATCCTCGAAGCGAATAAATTGAAAAGGAGAAAGTAATAAATTTTTACATGATTGTAATCGATGAATGTTGAGTAGTGGATGAAGTTGTTTATCCCTTAACCAGATGTCTTGAATTCGAATCCTAAGTATGAAAAAAATCTTTGATAGAAACGTTTTTTTCCCAAAACGAAATCCTATACTCAAATATAATCGGATTTCAATACAAGTATCAAACATCAAGCGAAAAACTAAAATAATTTTTTTTTTTAAAAAAAAAACATTACTCCCTCTGTTCCAATTTATGTGATACTTTTCATTTTTTGAGATAAGTTTGAGCGACAATTATCACATAAAATCTTCAAAAATATTTTAAATGAAATTTATATATTTGTAAACTACGTAAAAGTACTATAAGTCACAATAATTGATAATTTTAAAAAATATAAAAATAAAATTACGATCAAAAATAAATTTATTTGAATTTTGAAATTTAAAATGTATCACATAAATTGATACGACGAAGTACTGACTCTTAGTTGTTTCCGCCGCGGATGCGAAAGGCCATCCTAACAATTGTTGGCGCTTCTCGGTATAGATTGTCAAGCTAAGAGCTAGAAAGTTGCAATTTGATTAAAAGCCGGTAGCTATACTGTACGTGTCATGTGGCCTAGTGAAATTGAGTCAAAGTAGTGGGTCATCTTTTATTTCAAAAATGTGTAATTTGTCAAAAGTGGTGGGTCATCTTGTGTTGAAAAGTAGTTACACAATCATGAGTCTGGTAGGAGGTAATCTGGATGAATTTGAAATCGTGCAGCTGCAAAGCCAAAAATGTCAAAAAAGGTGCTTCGTAAAGTCGATCGCGTTCTGATTACATTGAAACCCGTGCGGCATTCTGCATCCAGCTAGCTAGTTGAAGTGACGACGGAATCTAGTAATTACAAGGCATATCCTTGACTCATCTCCCACTGGGATCGGCGGGACGCAGACGGTTCCGGGGACACAGACGAGTGTAAGGTGGATTTGACCCAAAGCTTAGCTGGCGAGTGAGATTCAAACACATGAGCGTGCTCTTTCAAGCCGTCTAAAATTATTGGACTACAATACTTTGTTATTTTAAGAATGTTCAGACTTCAGAATATGTTATTTAATCATTTTACTTATATATATTGTATTATTTTTCCGACAAAGAGTTTCTAATTAAACACCTAGTTACGCCTCTGATAATGAAGATTTTTAGAAGAAATTAGTTTTAGGTTTTAACTTTTGACGAAGATAATAGATGTAGAACCGATAATTTATACTAGTGAATATCCTTCGTAACCGGAGCATCATAATCGTTGCCGATAATGCCGACCGACGGAGAGGTTTTCGACGGAGTGTTCGAAGATAAAGACTTATTATCTGTCGATTCACTTTCCTTTCTGCATCTTTGTTCTTTTGGGGAAACTATATACATATGTTATAAAATTCAAAATAATTAAATGTTCATATCCAATTTAAAGTAATTTAAGAAAATACTCATTCTTTTAAGAAAATACTCATTCTTTTTTTCTTATTTACTGTTTTTTTCCTATCATTAATTTTTTTTGTTTTTTCTCATTTATTATTTTTATTTTCTCTTTTATTCTTTTCTCATTTATTGTTTTTATTCTTTTTTTTTATCCTTTGTTAGAGATACTATTTGGTAATAATTTTATTATTTCTATTTTGTTTTGGTTAGTTTATCTTCTTCTTTTTAAAAGTTCTCTCTTTCTATATTTTTATCTTTTTAAGAAAACAAATTACTTTTGTTCTTTTCTTATTTATTATTTTTATTTTCTCTTGCATTCTTTTCTCATTTATTACTTTTATTCTTTTTTTTCAGATACCATTTGGTAACAATTTTATTATTATTTTTTTGGAATAAGACATAAGTACCTCCTATACTATGACCGAAATCTCAGAGACAACCTAAACTTAACTAAGGTCCTATTACCCCTGAACTCATTTTTTTTCGTATTTTTGTGCACCTTTTGTGTTGACATGGCACCTTCAACCACCCAAGTTGGTTGTGTTTGTACACACTCGTCCGCCACGTGTGTAAATATATATTTTTTATTTTTTAATTAAAAAATAATATTTTTTTTAAAAAAAGTATTTAATATATTTTAAAAAATTAATTTTTTTCTTAATTTTTTTTACAAAAATTAAATTTATAATTTTTTAAAAAAAAATATTCTTATTTTCTTTATCTTGTATTTAAATTAAGTTAATACACATTTTTTACCTACATTCGTTGTTTTTTCTCTTTTATTTTTCTATTGATTTTTATTTTCTTTGTCTTTCGTTTTGATTTGATTTCAAATTTAATACACATATTTTTAAAAATATTTGAAAGTGAAAAGATAATAAATTAATAAAAAATGTTTAAAGTGAAAAGAAATTAAAATAAATATTTTACAAAGTAAGAAATAAAAATAATTAAATATATATAAGTTTTAATATCAATAAAAATGTGTACTAACTAATTATAAAGCTACCAATAAAAAAATGGCATGTGTCCAATTTGTGCACTCATCACTTGCCTTCAAGAGAGTGTGCACACTCTCTGTGTCATGTCAGCGTTTGTGGTGTATTTATTTCATTTTAAATTAGTTTAGGGGGGTAATAGAACTCTAGTAAAGTTTAGGTGTGTCTCTGGGATTTCGGTCATAGTCTAGGGGGTACTTCTACGAGAAAAGACCCAAAATAGTCCCTCACCTTTGGGTTAAGACTCAAAGTCATCCTTGAGTTTTCACATTGAGCATTAATAGTCCCTCATGTTTGCAATATTGGTGCACTTTTGGTCCTCCTCCAAAATTTTGTCTATTTTTAGCATTGATTTTATCCATAATTTACGTATGAAATGTTTAATCGTCATTTTATATATTTAGTAGAAATAATAACTTCATGTGAGAGAATGTGAGAAGAAAAAATACCTTGTTTTGTTTAGTAGAAATCGTATTGCAGGTAAAGTCGAGAGGTACATCACGACGATTTCACGTGCAACAATACAAAAAAATTATTTTCTTGCAACGTCATATGTTAAGATGTTCTTAGTTTAGCTGCAATAATATTTCTACTGAACAGAACAATATGTTCTTCTTCTCACCTTCTCTCACATAGAATTATTATTTCTACTAAATAAATAAAAAGACGATTGGACATTCCTTACATAAAATTGTGGACAAAATTAATGTTAAAAAATAGGCAAAAGCTTAGGGGAGGACCAAAAGTGCACCAAAATTGCAAAGATGAAGGACTATTTTGGACCTTTTATCTACTTCTACCTTTTCCCTTATTTTCTTTTATTAGTTTATCATCATCTTCTTCTTCTTCTTTTCTCTTTCTATATTTTTATCTTTTTAAGAAAATAAAAAAAAATTACTTTTGTTCTTTTCTTATTTATTATTTTTATTTTCTCTTGCATTCTTTTCTCATTTATTACTTTTATTCTTTTTTTTCATATAATACTTTATTAGAGATAGCATTTGGTAACAATTTTATTCATTTTTTTTTATTAGTTTATCATCATCATCTTCTTCTTCTTTTCTCTTTCGATATTTTTATCTTTTTAAGAAAATAAAGTAAATTATTTTTGTTCTTTTCTCATTCATTATTTTTATTCTTTTTTTTTAATTTTATCCTTTATTAGAGATATCATTTAGTAGTATTTTTATTATTTATTTCTTTCTTCTCTTCTTTTTTGTTCTTCTCCCTTTTTTGTTAGTTTATCATCTTTTCTTTTTTTCTCTTTTTATATTTTTGTCTTTTTTAAAAAATAAAATATTAATTAATTACTTTCAGATTAATTAAAAAATAATTAGACTATTATAATAATAATAAATAAATAAATAAGAAAAATATATACATAATTATGTGATTTTGGATCTGCATAAACTATATTTGACATTAAGTGTGTTTTTTCCCCAAAAAAAATATTGAATTATGTTAATGAGGCACAACTTCGATTTGGATTGACTGAATTTGCTCTTGTTACTAGGTTGCGATGTAACAGTAATATAAAAATTACAGTTCCATCAAATGGAAATCAGTTGACTAATGAGTAGGGTATGAACAAAAAAATCTTAATGATATCACAACAATAAATATATATCATCTTCAAAAACAAGAAAAGGAAGGTAAAAGGGTAATTGTCCATTTGAAAATAATAATGTTGCTCTAACAAATATTTACCACAATGAAGAATGGAAACTTTAGGGTTAGGAAGAAAAATAGAGATGACATAATTTTCTTTTTAAAATATACTACTAATAAAAGAAAAGATTCATCTACATACAAAGTAAATTTCATTAGAAACTATTTTTCGATGCCGAATATTTATAACGCTCTGGAAGTTTAAGGGCGAGATAGTATTGGTCAACCAATTAATGTGGCTTGTGAGGTACAACAATTATTAGGAAATAATCGAGTTAGGGTTGTAGCTATGAGTGCTACAGACGGTCTAACGAGAGGAATGACAGTGATTGACACATGAGCTCCTATAAGTGTTCCAGTCGTTAACTACTTTTGAAAGAGAACCTTATTCCATCTAGTCATTTGAATTTATAAGATTCTATAGTTTTAATGAAGTGGGTGCACTTTCAAGTCCAAGGGTGTGATTTCAGTGAGAGAAAAATAACTGGGTGAATCTTGGTGGATAGAATTACTTGGTATCAATTATGTTTGGGGTATAACAAGTTTTGATAGAATTATTGAGGTTTACACAAGCCAATCCGGAAACCACCAATATTTTGTTAAAAAAATTACTCCATCAGCCTTATTTATGTGACACATTTTGACTTGACACGGTATCTAAAAAAACCTTTTAAACTTGTGATCTAAACCCATCATTAGATATTTGTGTGACTATAAATCATTTCATTTACATTAAAAAGAAAATTTTAAATTTAAATTATTTCGAATTATACTATGATGCCACGTATGGGACCGAGGGAGTAATAGACGTAGAAGATCTCATGACCTCACTTGAGTTGAATCTGAGAATCAAAGGAACAATCAATAATTAGTAGCAAATCTAAAAGAAAAGTGTATGTAACTGATGAATATCATGTAATGAGAGAGAGACAAAAGAACAATTTTATCAAGTGAAGGAAGTTCTAATTTAAGAGAAAGCCCTTCCCTTGATAAAGGATTGATGAGCATTATAGCAACATTAGTGAGAAAACTTAAAAAGAAAGGGGGAAAAGTGTAATATGATTTTGTATGAGAAAAAATAGGTGTATTCTAGTTTTATTATTTTATATGAGAAATGACAAGTGTATTCTGGTTCTATATTAGATTATTATGATTATATGTATTTCACTTACTTACGTTTGCCATTTTGAGATACATTTAGTTCTTTTTTTAGTTGAAATTTCACTTATTCAAATCAAAATAAATAACTTTTTGGGCAAAAGTATTCCATCTTTTTAAAAAATTGAAGATAAAATGGTGGGTTGCTTTAAGAATCAGTATAACAGTTCAATCATGAATTTGTTTTATTTCTTATAATCATGATGCCAGGATAACTTACGTGCAACGAGCATGCACCTCATATAATTTTGGGGATACTGATCATGTTCCACAAACAATAAGTATTAGGTAACTCTGTTCATCAAGGTTAAGAAATATTAGAAGAAATAACATAATGTTATCTTTGTCTCTATCGAAATTTGAATCTGAGACCTTACTGTTTCTCAGCTTATGTAATTGAGCACTATGCTATACCTTGGATGCTTATTAGTGCACTTATTGATGCTATAAATATGATTATTATTTTTGTCAACCAATAGGTTTGTCATGAATTACTTGTTAAGAAATTAGTGCACTTGCTTTAGTTTCTGATTTACATGTGTCAAAAATGAAAATTTTGAAAGATCACTAGTTTAGAATTGTTTTGATAGAAGAACTTCAACATACCTAGATCATCTTGGAAAACAGAAAAGGATAATGAAAGGGAAATTTCGACATAAAAATAATAATGTTACTCTTAAGAAATATTTCCTAGATTGAAGAATTGAAATTTTAAGATTAGGGATTAAAAAAAAAAGAGAAGATATAATTTTTCATTTTATAATATACTAACAATATAAGAAAAGATGCATCCAAATATAAAATGGATTTCTTTAGTAAGTTGTCAGCCCCAAATGATTAGCTATTTGAATTGTTCACGATGCTAGAGTTTTAATAAAGTGGGTGAAAACTTTAAAGACTAAATGTCAAATTACAGAGAGCGAAAAATATTGGGTGAATTAACCTTGGTGGATAGAATTATTCGATACTTATGCTGATGATACATAGCGGGTACTCGATGGGGTAATCGTTATGTGCACAAGTAATTAGCTCAGACACCATAATTATTATTTTTTTTAAAAATATTCAATTTAGAAAATCTCATGACCTAACCTGAGTTGAATCTATCACTTGACAAACAAAGGAAAGATCAATGCTTAGTAGCAAATCTTAAAATGACAAGTGTATGTAACTAAATATCACTCAACGAGATAATAAAGAGAGAGATGAAAGAATTATTCTTACCAAGGGAAAAAGTTCCGGTTTAAGAAAAGTCCTTTCTTGGGTAAAAGATTGATAACCTTTATAGGGTCACTAGTAAGAAAACTTTTTTAAAAAATGACCTAGAGAGGAACAAGTGAACCTTAACATTATATGGGAAAGAACAAGTATACTCTAATTTTATATGAGATTATTATGATTATATTGATTTCAGTTATTTACCTTTGGCATTTTCTGAGTTCTTTGCTTGCAAAAGTATTCTATATTTTTGCAAATTGGTGAGAAAATGTTGAGGTGGTGCTTTAATAGACTGTCTAGGTGAAAGTTTGCGTGCAACTTGTGCACTTCAACTAATTCTAGGGATATTTATCTCCTATCACCAATTTCAATGAACTGTGTGAAAGCCTTAAGAGTTCAAAAGTTTGATTTTAATGAGAGAAAAATATTGGATGAAATTTGGTGGATAGAACTACCTGATATCTATGTTGGTGGGATCTAACAGGTATCCGATAAAATAGTCGAGTTGTATATAAGCTAGTTCGGACAACACTGTCATTTTTTTTTTCAAAAATCATCTATTTAAAAAATCTTATAACCTAACCTGAGTTGAATCAATCACTTAAAAAACAAAAGAATAATCAATAATTAGTAGCAAATCTAAAAGAAAAATGTATATAACTTTATATCATGCACTAAGAGAGATGAAAGAACAATTCTTATCAAGTGAAAGAAGTTCTTGACTAAGAAATTTCTTTTCCTTGATAAAACATTGTTGACCTTTATAGCAACCCTAGTGAAAAAAACTGAAAAGAAATGGCCCAAGGAGAGAGAAGGGGGGAACAAGTGTAATGTAATTTTACTTGTTCTTTCTAGTACTATATAAGAAATGACATACGTATTCTAGTTCTATATGATTTTACCATATGATTATATGAATTTCAGTTACATACCTTTGGCACTTTTTGAGATGAATTTAGTTCTTTTTTCATTTGAAAAATTCAATTGGTCAAATCTAAATGAACATTTTTTTGGCAAAAGTACTATATATTTTTGGCAATTTGAAGATAAAATGGTGGGTGTGCTTTAATAATCATAATAATTCAATCATGATTTTTTTTTATATAATCATAATGTCTGGAATAAGTTATGTGCAGTTTGTGTGCAATTTGACTAATTTTAAGGATATCAATCACGTCCCACTAACAAGAGGTATTAGATAAATCTATTGACCAAGGTTAAGACTGACGAGAATGAATCATCTAGTATTTTTTATCTCTACTAAAATTTGCTCATGTTTCTCAATCCAATTATGGATTAAGTCATACCCTTAGTACTTCAATCATAAATTATTAGTGCACTTGTTACTGTTATAATTATGAATTATTTTTCTCAAAAAAATAATTCTGTCATCGATTGCTTGTAAAAATTAGTGCACTTGCTTTACTTTCTAATTAAAATGAATCAAAAATGAAAATGATCATTAGTTATTAAATGTTTTGGGAGAATAAATTCACCATACATAGATCATAATCAAAAACAAGAAAAGGATGATGAAAGGGAGATTGTCCACTTGAAAATAATAATGTTGCTCTAAGAAATATTTACTGGATTGAAGAAGTGGAACTTTAGGATTAGGAATTAAAAAAATAGATGATATAATTTTTCTTTTTTATAATATACTAACAATCTAAGAAAAGGTGCACCTAAATACAAAATGAAAGTTTTTAGAAAATACTTTCCTAAAATGATTAGCTATTTGAATTGTGTGTGATTCTAGAGTTTCAATAAGTGGGTGCAAATTTTAAAGACTACGAATTAAATTGCAGTGGGAGAAAATATTTGGTGAACCTTTATGGATAAAATTATCCGATACTTATATTGATGGGGTATAGCAAGTACCAATGGAATATTTGATAGCTAGTTTGAACATTACAATCTTTTAAAAAAAATAAAAAAAAAATTAATAAAGAAAATAACATGACTTAACCTGAATTGAATCTGTCACTTGAGTAACAATTAAGTAATGAGCAATAGTAAGTAGCAAATCTTAAAAAGGAAGTAAATATAACTGACTATCATACAGCGAGAGAAAGAGTATTCTAGTTCTATATGAGATTACTATGATTATTAGGGATGACAATGGGGCGGTGCGGGACGGAGGCAGGATGGGAGCGGGGTGGGTTGAGCTTAACCCGCATTTTTTTTAATTCGTCCCGCCCTGCATAATAACTTTTTAAATTTTCAACCTGCTCCACCCCGCCCGCATAGACCCGTCCTGCATAATTTTTTCTTAATATTTTTAATAGGATAGTGACTTAAAAATTTATTTTTAGAGGCCAATTGAGAAATATGTAAGAAATTGTATTATTTTTTATTGAACCATTTTCGTTACTATCTTGAATATTTAAGTAGCTTTAAAGAAATTATCTTAATAAATAATGTTTTATCACTCTTATAACATGTAAAAAGTTAAAATTAAGTTTGAACCCACATAAAAATATATATATATATACATGCAACCCGCCCAGCCCCGCCCCGCATTAATTTTTTTTTAAAAAAAACTCCACTTCAACCCGTCCTGCATCCCATCCACCCCGCACAATCTTAAACTTCGCATAGTCTTAAACCCACTCCGCCCATTGCGATCTATGGATTTCAGATACATACCTTTGGTACTTTTTGAGATGGATTTAGTTCTTTTTTCCTTTTGAAAAATTCAATTGGTCAAATCTAAATAAACAAATTTTTGGCAAAAGTATTCTATCTTTTTGACAATGTGAAAGATAAAATGGTGGGTATGCTTTAAAAATCAATATAATAATTTAATTATGATTTTTTTATTTTTTTATAACTATAATGTCTAGGACAATTTACGTGCAGTTTGTGTGCACTTTGACTAATTTGAAAAATATTGATCACGTCCCACCAACAAGCGGTATTAGATAACTTCGTCGACTAAGATTAAGATTAACGAGGAGGAATCACCTAATATTTTTTGTCTCTACAAAAATTTGAACCTAAGACTTCATGTTTTTCTATCCATGTAATTGAGCACTTAAGTATACCCTTAGGTACTTCAATCATGAATTATTTGTGCATTTGTTAATGCTATTATTATGAATTATTTTTCTCAAAAAAAT
Source organism: Solanum etuberosum (assembly GCA_029582245.1). Taxonomy (NCBI): domain Eukaryota; kingdom Viridiplantae; phylum Streptophyta; class Magnoliopsida; order Solanales; family Solanaceae; genus Solanum; species Solanum etuberosum. The sequence goes on along the minus strand of JAJONR010005519.1, from coordinate 31,721 downwards.
AATTCTATCATTAATGACTTCGTTAAAAAAATTAGTGCTCTTGTTTTAGTTTCTGATTGAAGTGTATCAAAAATGAAAAGGATCATTAGTTATTAAAATGTTTTGGTAGAATAAATTCACCATACATAGATTATATAATTGGGAAACAAGAAAAGGATGATGGAAGGGAAATTGTCCACTTGAAAATAATAATGTTGCTCTAAGAAATATTTATTAAATTGAAGAATTGAAACTTAGGATTATGGATAAAAAAAAATAGAAGATATAATTTTCTTTTTCTATAATATGCTAACAATCTAAGAAAAGGTGTACCAAAATACAAAATGAATTTCTTTAGAAAATGTTTTTCCTTAAATGATTAGCTATTTGAATTGTGTGTGATTATAGAGTTTCAATGAAGTGGATGCAAACCTTAAAGACTAAGGGTGAAATTATACTGAGAGAAAATTGTATCTGACTAATTTTTTTTTAATCTTTAACCTATATTGTAGGTATTTCTCTCCACATCGTGACTCCACCAATTTGGAACGCTTTACTTTTAAATTCTCCAAGTTCATATCAGAAATTTTCCTAAATTCATACTTTTGTGATTATCCATATTAAGTAATGATTTTAATTAACGGTAAGTGTATCTACATATTTTTTCTTTCAATGACAAGACTGTTGCTGAAGGGAAGTCGTCCAAACATAGAGTATCAAAGATGTATGTGATTTTTTTTTTAATATATTCATTGTATCATGATACATCATGTATCAAAAAAATATCATGATATATCGTATATCATAAATGTATCATGATACATCATGTATCAGAAATGTATCATTATATAACGTATCATGATACATCATCTAAAATAAAGATATATATCATGATGTAATTTATCGGAAATGTATCATGATACATCATATGTCGAAAAGGTATCATGATATCATCAACGGAATGTCGTATCAGAACTTGAACGGTTGACATAGTTGATACACCACAATAATAGACTAACTTTGATACTTCAACCCCTAACTCCCAATAAATAAAAAGAAAACGAAGCCAATGGAATAAATAAAAATCGTCAAATTTGTTTTTGAATTTTTTTTGGAATAGATTGTCATTGGTATCTCGTTTACACTTCTATAGCAAACCAATAACATAAAGTCTATAAATTAATGTAATTGATCACATTGTTACATTGCAGATTTAATGACAACAACATATACCAAGAATACTGGCTTTAGTAGGAGTAATGGGATTCATGACTTTTACCAAGAATACTTCCATAATTGCACATTCAATGAATTAGTTTGTGCTAACAACTTGTGATTTTATCTCTATAAAGGAATTCAAACAATTAGTTTAATAATTCATTTAATCAAATTGAAATAGGAAGAGAAGTTGTGAAAAAATGAATGAAATGTTTTGGAATAATTACATACAAAGTTGGAAAAAATTTGTACATATATTCTACAATTCTCTTAACCCGTGTCCTCTCAACTTTTGACCTCTTCTTTTGGTAGCTAGAGTAACTCCTTGTTATCCAATTTAATAATCCTATCAAACAAACTTCTTAGACTTCTTTTCTCTTCTCCTCTGCTGCTAAATACTTGCAACCAAAGATTGGTTACCTCCATTTCAAGTTGTCATGTAAATTAAGGTTCGAAAGATTCCAGGTAGTCATCGATCCAAGGACTTCAAGCTACATTACTCATTCTTGGTTCGTAATATTGAACAGTGTTTTTTCCTTCCTTTCATTGCTAATCATACAATGTTTGTTCTTGTCTCTGATTTGGTGTTCATTCTCGATTCTTCGCTTAACATGTAGTACTAATTGGCTTGGCTTTTGGAGTAGTGATCATTCTAACTTCGTCATTGAACAACTACTCATTAAGATGAAGCCATTCAGTCAGTCAGCTCGGAATCTGAACTCAATGTTTGCAATTAAAGAAGAAGGGTGTGAAATTTTGACATTTGGGAAAGAGAATGTGGCATCTTGATGATTGAAGAATGTTTGCTAGTAGTACTATTGGGTTAACTACAGCAGACTACAGTATTTTCCTTGAAATGATATATTTGAGTCCCTTCTTTTCTCTTTGACACCTTAGAAGCAAACACATCCAATGCTTCTTTCATCCATGGATGCCAACATACTTCTCTTGCTTCACTAAACTTCATCTACAATATTGAAAAATCAAATACATTTTCATTTGAAAGCTGAGGACTCTACAACAAAAACAGCTTTAAACAGCAATAAATATGAACATTAATAAAGAGTATTAAAAGCTTTTATCAGCATCGTTATAGACTTTACAAAGAGTACTAAAATGTAATTGTCACTAGTTATTGTATCTAAAAGAATATATGTAGCGGCAATTAGTGTATATTACTGATTGACACGTACCCATACACGTCGTCGGACACTTTTCTCAGGCCAATCGTCTAGTTCCTCGGTTACACGCAGAGGAAACATGTGCCCCTCATGAAATATGCCTTGGCTTTTGCTTTTGAAACTCCACGTACCTAAATATTCCTGCAAACAATGAGCAAAATGCCTGTCTAAGAAAACAATTCTAATAATAATTATGCATCAATCCCAAAGTAATAAATGAGGATTTTTCTATGAGCGATCACTCAATAATGAACACTAATTGAAAACGGTCAGAAATGAGTACTTTATATCTTACATGTGTCTTCAACCTGAAAAAACGATATAATCCTCTATTGCGCTCAGAGGCGGACCCACCTTGATTAGTGGACGTGCACCCGCAACTTTGGAAAAAATAATGTGTATATATGTATATCTATCTAAAAAAACGATAGAAATTATGATATAATTAACAGTGCACCCTTCAGTATACGAGTGTTCTTGTGTTGGTGGTAAAGGTAGAGGATCCACCCTTAACACTAGGGTTCAAATCCTCATTATTTTTATTTTAAATTTAGCTTAGAGATCATATTTGGTGCACCCGAAGTTTTCAAATTCTGGGTGGCCTCTATTTAGATACGAACCTGAACTTCAACCTCACCAACAACACCAGCTTCTTCAAAAGTCTCTCTTGAAGCTGCCTCTTCCAATGATTCATCAATTTCCCAACCACCCTGCATTTTCAATTGCTCAATCATACATATTCAATCGAATTTGAATTGAATTGTACAAATTCGATATATATATATATACCTTAGGGAACATCATTCTTGGATTCTTCTGTGAGCTAATCAATAAAAATTCAAAATCATCAATAGGGGTACTACCCTGTTGAACACATGATGATGGGTCCCTTTTTTTGCTTCTATATGGAATACATCTGCCAACAACAATTACCCTAAAATTAATCTCCATTTTTAAATACAATTTAAAATTAAAGATTAAAGTTAAGAACAGAGACCCAACAACTTGACGACAACCACGATTGTATCTCTGTAAATCTCTTCCTGTGCGTGAATTCATAGAGAAAGATTTTTTTATTTGCATATTCAACAAAACTAAATATTTTTTCTGAAACAAAAAGGGTATGCAACACAAGACACAAATATATATATAGGATTGAAATTAGGCCGTTACAGAGGACGCGTACAATCTATGTTTAGCTATTTTCTTGGGTTACATCATAAATTTCAAAGAAAAAAAACTTAAATATATGTGAGAGATAGAATGAATTTTATTTTTTTTCTCTTAATATAATTAATTGTGTGGATAATATGAGAATGGGCAGCTTTGTAATGTTTGTTTGTCCGTTCCTTTAGTAGCAGATGAGAGAGACAAATAGATATGAGAATTAACATACACGTTATGCGTTACGGGAAAACAACAAGGAAAGGGGCTAAGATCCTCGTTGACAACATGAATTCGACTCATTTGATATCGAGCTTCTACATTCGTTAAAATTAAGGTTAATTTATATTAAATATAGAGTAATATTTTTTATGTCCAATAATACTTATCTATTATTGACTTTGCACTTCTTAAGAAATTATAAATAAAAGAGTAATTTTACTATATCACTTTTTAAATATAATAAATACAATGTCTTAAAAAATGTAATAGAAAAATGACTATAATTAATGATAAGGGTAAATTAGGAACTAAATATAAAATTATTCATTCATTTCATAAAGTGGACAAGTATTATTGGACATCTCAAAATAGTATAGTTGACAACTATTGTTAGACGGAGGCAGTAAAAGAAATATATTTGAATCGAAAGTGTAATGAAAAAAAAAAAAATTAGATTGATTGTATAATAAGGGATATATTGAAATTATTTTTAATAGTATAAGTCGGCATTTGGCCATGCGATACCATATCATGATATGGAATCGTGAGATGAAATCAGCGTTTTGACATGCGATTTTACGCTGATTCCATCTCATGATTCCATATCATGAGATTTGATTCCATATTCTCCAAAAATCATGATATGGGAATTCCATATCATGATTTGAGATATTTTTAATACAAAAATTGATCCACAAGCTTATATTTTGTTAAAACAACCTCACATTTGTATCTACTAATCATTTATTTTATATATAAATAAAATTTATAATCACATCATTACCTTATAAAATTTATTATTCTCACCAACATATAGTCACTTTAACTCACACCAACCGATTGTTGAGTAATAAATTTGTTCTCTTCATTTACTCCAACACCTAATATATTACTTCTACCGTTTTGTATTTATTACAACTCAAAGTAATAATGTTGGTTCGTCTTCTCGGTCACATGATTGAGAAATGCAAGTTCATAATGAGGAAATTGTTCGTACTATGTGAGAGGATTATATTAAAGACTAGTACACTACAATTTATGTTCAATTTTTTTACTGAATTAAAGTTTGATGAATTAAAGTTAGATGAAACAGTTACTTAAGTGGAGAACAAATAACTTTGTAATAATTTATTATGCGATTTTATAAATTTTTGTTTATTTGGTAAGATCGAATAAACAATTGGGGCTATTTTAATAGTTTTACAACTTATGGAATTCTTATGTTTATAAGAAAATATACAACACAAAAATTTCATATCGCATGTCCAAACAAAACTTCAATTTCATCTCATAATTCCATATTATGATATCATATCATGATTCCATATCATGATACCATATCGCATGACCAAAGGGGTCATATTTGATATTTTTCGTTCTTTTGGGTTCTTTTGTGAGGGGGAATTTCATTAAAGTGATTTATTAATTCAAATTCGTATTGATAGGTAAAGTATTTCTATTAAATATGTTTTTATATATTAAATTTAAATTTAAAACATTTGATTAAAAATAAAAAGATACGTATTACTCTACTATGTGGTAATATTGTATTTTTGAACTAGTGAATTTGTATGCGCTTCGTGCGAATTGAATGATCATTTTATAAAATTTTTATTAATTAGAATTGAAACTTATTTTTACTACTATAGTTCTTTTAAGAATTTCTTAGTATTATAAAAATATTTTTAAAAAATGCGAGCTGTTTTAATTTCCGTTCATCACCTACATATACGTGAATACTAATTGTTTTAATTTTCGTTCATCACCCAAATATACGTGAATATATTTTAGAGATTAACTTCTCTCTATAAGTTATTAAGCCTTTTTGCAACATCACCCAAATATACGTGAATATATTTTAGAGATTAACTTCTCTCTATAAGTTATTAAGCCTTTTTGCAACATGAAAAGGTTTTCGGCTAGGTGTTTTCGTTGCTTTGTTTTCTCTTCTTAGTTCATTCAATCAACAATACAATAATTAATTGAAAACAAACTTTGATCCATATACCATCATATGTACTCCAATTTATTTAAATAATACTTAAAGTCAAAAATATTTGAACGTTATTTCAAAAGAATAAACCTTAAATCTGTAAAACGTGTTTTAAGAAATAAAATAAAAGAGAAGCTGAAAAATCATTAATCTTTAAATGTGAAAATATAATAATTAAATTAAGAGAAATAAGTATTTCTAAAAATGAACGGATGATGTAATTTTCTCGTCCATTTTAACCAAAATAAACTATCAATAACTAAATCTATATTTAATAAAATTTAACATGTTAGCTTTCATACAAAGTGTGATTTGCAATAAAATAAGAACTCAATTTGGTAGGAGACAAAAAAAATTATAGATATTTAAATGGGTAGAAGATATTTTTAAAATGTGAATGACAACTATTTATTAAGCTCTTCTTTCATCTATATGTTAAAGCCTTTTCAAATGCTAAATAACGTGCTCTTCAATTTCACTATCATTTTGCCTCTCAGATGACGTACTTACACCATAACACAAGAAATAAATAAAGTATCAAATGCCCACATTTTGTTTATCATCCACCTAACATTCTATTAAAAAAGAGAGTACAAAATGAATATATCTTTCATTTTTTTATCATTCTTTTGTTCTTCACCTTATTTTTAGTTTTTAATTTTATTTTTGCAGTTAACAACTAATTATCAGTAATTGACATCGTTATTATCAGAGACATGTTATAACATCACATAATATACTCTCCTTTTCATTTGATTTTATTTAACTTTTTGAAAGTGCTAAATGTCACTTACACATTTTTGTTTCTGGAATGAATGATCATTTATGTGGAATGTTATTTGTGTGAGTAAATTATGCACAAAATTAAAACAATCTTGATTAGCAATAAGTTTTTCTAATATTTACCAATTTATTTGTTGAAACTGAATTATGATAAGTGAATTACTTTTTAGCCAAAAAATAAAACTTATGAAGGAGAGAAGAACTTGTTCGAAATTAACCTCAATGTATGTTAGTGCCTTTTTTTTTGTGCTTCAATAATATACAATCTGACATATAAAATTATGAAATTGTGATGTAACAAAAAAAAAATCTACAATGAGTTATAGTGTTTTACTCTTTTATATAATAATCTCATATAATACGGACAATCTCCTCACATTGAGCATGTATTTCTCGATATAAATTGTAAAGTTGGTAAGACTAATAATATTAATTTGTTGGTGAGAGTAATAGTTATTTTATTTCTCGATATATATGATTGAAATTTTGATAAGAATAATAATATCAACTATAAATTTAATTGGTGAGAGTAATAATTATATCCAATATTAATGATCTAAAGGTTGGTAAGAGTGATAATATCGACTAATTTTGTTTACATATGAAATAATTAGTTGGTAGATATTTCCTCCATCCATTTTTACTTGTCCACTATACTATTTTGGGATATCCAACAATACTTGTTCAGTTTATAAAACCAATGAATAGTTTACCATATTGTGTCTATTTTACCTGCTATTAATTAAATACTATTTATTTTCAATATTTAGATGACTTATATTTAGTAAGAATAATTTGGTAAAATTACTCCTATCATCAACTGCTTCTTAATTCTTGTACCAAATCAATAGTTGATAACTATTGTTGAACGGGATAAAAATTCCAGTGTTTACCAAGATTTTTTAAATTATTTTCTCAATTCTGATCGATTGCCTTTTTTGAGGGGTCATAAAATAGTGGGTCTTGTTTTGTAAATATTAATTTATAGTCAATTTTTATATTTAAAACCTGTGAAATCAGGATTTGAAATTTGATTCAAGTCTTAAATGTGGACCATCTCATATTTTTGTATTTAAAACATGTGAAATCATGATTTTTTACTTGTCATATTTGAATTTGACACATTTATTAAAATAAATAAATTGATATGATTATTTATTACATTATCTCTATTAATTTTATTAAACCTTGAAATATAATCTTTGAATTAGTAATTATAGTTTGAGGGAAAAGGTAGATTTTGCTTGTTATTGTTGGCCCAGACTTAACCGTGGTCACACTATAAATTTGTAGGATGATAAATATAACTACTCCCTCCGTATTAATTTGTATGTACTAAAAGAATATTTCGTTCCTCTTTTTTAGAGATTCTTTAATTTCAATTTCTCCACATATTTAAGACCATAAAATAAACACATATTTTTTGTATGATATATCTTTAATTTAAAACGACAAAATTCAAAAAATGTTTCTACTTTCTTAAACTTGTATCAAGCAAAATAAGACGAATAAATTAAAACGGAGAGAATATATTAATAAAATTGAGCAAATACAAAGAGTAAAAGTAGCTATTTAGGTAGACTTCAAAATTATGTAAAAAAACAACCTGTTGCACAAAGTATCCCATGTTAGCATTGTCCAAAAAAGAGTCGTACCTCAAGGGGTGTGACGTAGAAGCTGGCTAGAAGGCATAAAATTCACCTTTGTGCTGTGCTTTTTTGTTATTTTCATACATATGCAAGAAGGCAAAAACCATTTAAAGAAAGAACCATTAGTTGATTTGGAAACAGAAGTAAAAATACCCCAAAAGCCTCAACATCCTCAGTGTCATGGTTTCCAGAGGATGGTTGTTTCAGCAATCATAGAAGTCACCACATAAGGATCCATGTTTGAAGAAGGCCTTCTATCCTCCAAGTATCCTTTTCCTGCTTTTTCTGTGTCCCTTCCAATCCTAATCGAATTCCCTACGGAAAAAGAAATCATGTTAAAGAACTACATTGACCACACCCTAAAAACAATATCTATATCGATCGATCAATAAACACAACTTGTCTTAGGTCAGAAGTGTTATTACAAAATTGAAGGTGTTAATGTTAGCTGTTTCATGCTCTCCTGTAAGACGACGTTCGTTGCCAACCCCATAAGCAGCAATATGCTCCTTGTGCCTCTTGCCTAGCTTCTCAATGGCCTTGTTTATTACTTCTAGCCCTCCATCAGCCTCATAGACTTGGTACTAACCACAACAACAATATGTCAAGCCAAACTCTTTTTTACCTTTCATTGGTATGTATCAACGGAAAATGTACCTGTAATTTGTATGAGCACCAACACCATTGCAATCACCCTGCCACGAGACGAATGCTAAGATATAATATGACATATTTATGTAAAATATTAATCTCTCCTTTAAACAGAACCTAACCTCAACAGGTTTTGGATCAAAAGAAACAATTACACCAGCTGCTTCTGCAATCCTCTGTTAGAACCACAAACAAGGAAACGTAAGATCGGTCTTTTAAATTTTCTATTAGCTTTAGCTGGAAGGTGAAAGAGAACTACCACTAGAATGTAACGCGCAACCCAAAGGTCATCACAAGGAGAAATGCCTATTGTTGGTCCAACTTGAAATTCACACTGAATCAAAACAAAAGTACTAAGAACATAAGTTAAGTGAACAGCCCGATAAAATTGGAGTGGCAACATATAGTTGCACTCACAAATAGCCTTGTTGAAGTGTGTGATCATCTCATCTAAGAGCTTAAGTTGTTAGAGAGAGCACACTTTTATTTTTAAATTGTATCTCAATACCTCCTCACGTGTAGAACCAAACACGTGAAAAATCTTTTTGATAATGGGTGACAAGAGGTATGTTCTGATACCATGTTGAAGTATATGACCATCTAAAGGCTTAAATTGTTAGAGAGACCACATTTTTGTTATTTAATTGTATTCTCAACTGACTTGAACCAAATAACATTGCAGGCTTAATGCTAGTAGAATCGAGATACCCTGCCCTCTAAGCCGGACATGAAAGTTTCCCCTCATCCAGCTCTTCTCCATTTAATGCTTCCCTATAATATCCTCCCTTTACGACATCATGGAAATTCACATGAAAGTTTTTTGTTTTTTCTTTTTTTCTTCTTAGTTTTACCTGGCCTGCCATAACTTCTGCATTGATTCCACCAATGTTGACACCAGCGTATAGACAAGCTTTGTAGTGTGAGTCGACAATATCCCGGCCAAAGGCTTTTTCTGCACCAACACCACAGTAGTATGGTCCCTATTACCCATACAGGGCACAAGAAAAGTATTATCTTTCCAAACAGATATTTGTTTACGAACCAAGATATATTAACTGGATAAAGGAAACAAGGAACTTCAGAAAAGCTTCTTATCACACTACCTGAGGTCCACGATATCCTCCAATTGGCCAACCAAGTGGCCAATTCAGATTTTTCTGCAACAAAGTGTACTCCTGCTCTATACCAAACCTATCATAGAAAATAATAGAAGTTCTCGAGAATGAATTTGAAGGCGACACACACAAACAAATTAACTGCATCTTCGGAAAATTGGTTATTGGACAATGACAATAGTATTAGTAAAGTAATACATAGAATATGTCCCTGGAGCTAGTACTGTAAAAGGATAAGCTTTGGTCGAACTATTGCACGGAAGTGCGCTAGCATAGGACAATGACTATTGTTTAATAGTTTACACACTTTTTTATCGCCGGTTTCACTAACATAGTCCATGATTCCTAAACTTACCAAGGTTCCTCAGTCGGGACTTCAGGGTGGCTAAATATCTTTACAGCATTAAACCTTTTGTTTGTTGGGATGGGCTCTCCAGCTGGAGTATAAGCATCACACATAACCTAAAAATCAAAATCCGGAAAAGATGTCCATTCCTTCAAATGTTATAAGGACAACATACTCGGTGTAATCCCACAAAAGTGAGGTCAGGAGAGGCTCAACCTTACCCCTACCTTATCAGAAAGAAATAGAGAAAGAACTTACAAGAATATGATTTCCTCCCCTGAATGGGTCCTTATAAATTGCCTGGGGACTTTATAAACAAAAAAACATGATGAATGCCAAACATAGAAACTTGAAACGACAGATGAAACTTTGAAAATGGAAATGGAAACGTGAACAAACAAGTGATTACATACTATAAGATGACTTCACTATCTTCACCAGGAGCTTGGCCAGTGCTCGAACCATCATAGTTCCATTTTGGAATTTGAGAAGGATTAGTTACAGGACCATGCAGGGTCTGTCATCCACAGATCGAAATCACAATTAGGGGTGTGTTCCGTATGGAGGAAAATGTTTTTCAGTTTTCTGATGTTCGGTTCGGTTGATCGAATTTTTGAAAAAAATTGTCCAGAAAAACAAGTTCTTTAAAAATGAGGACAATGATTTTCCTCACGAAAGAGAGAAAACAAGTTTCAGTATTGGCATTCCACATTGATTGTATCCTCCTCATCCTTCAACACATGACCTCATCTTCACCCCAACTCTGGTAGCCCTGATCCCTACCACCCCACACCCCTACCTTCACCCCTAATTCCTATAGTATTTGTCTAGATTATATATAAATGTGTTTAAAATAATATATTTTGCTTATGTACTTAACAAAAGAAAATAAGTAAGAAACCCACTTAATTTCCTAAAAAATATTTTTAAAGAGAACACATTCTCCTTCGTACCGAACACACCCTAGATGTCAATACTCCCTTAAAGATCATAATTCCGCGAAAACATAATAGACCTTTTTTATCATTAAATTTGTTATAAAATTGAGCCTAACTCACACCCCGAAAGGCCCAAGGTTGTTACATGACATCAGAGCCAATCGTTCGATCGACAGATAGGATCAACGCTCGGAATGGTGGTCTATGTGTCACTAGTGGTGGCCTGGACTCGAGAGGGGTGACAGTTGTGACCAACGATGTCGTTGGTATCAAACGAGGGAGATTGTTATCAATGGTGAAGTCCACTTGGGTCAGGGGTTCATTTGAACCCCCTTCGGCGGAAAATTATTATATTATATACATATGATTAATATTTATTTATTATTATGTATGTATACTAGATGTCGAACCCCCTTATGCTAGTTCGTGTGTTTACTTTTTCAGATTTTGAACCTCCTTAGTAAAAATCCTGACTCTGCCATTAATTATTGTTACGATCTTGTGTGTCACAAATCCGCTGAATGCGGAGCTGAAGTGGGACTTAAATAAACTTGTGCTCTCCCACCCTCAATAGCTAGCTTTTGGGGGTGTAAGTTAGGCCCAATAGGTTGTTACCAAATCAAACAAATATACATGTATATATTGCCATGAAAATATTGAAAAAAGGAAAAGGGAGATATGAATTACCCTTCCTTTGCTTCTCAGGTTCATACCAGATCCATCAATCCTGTTATAAAGTGCATACAACAGAACAAGAAAATTATTTTTGTATAATAAAACTAAACATTACCTGTTACACAAAAAGAATATATGTATTATTTACTATGAAATAGTAAGTCAATATTATATGAAATGATCAAAACTTGTAACAAGAAACACCAATAAACAAAGCAATGAGGAAAAGAACACAAAGCATGCAATGAAAAACTGTAGAGAATTAAATGGAAAACAAAGATCTGAAGTACTAACCATATGTATTCAGCAATGATTTTACTTTTGTTCGTCTTGTGGCATTCAGAGAGATCCAAGTTGACAAGATCCAAGAGTGACATGTTTCTTAACTCACTGTCAAGCAAACAATCTACAGAAAAGCAACTGTGGATTCAACCATATGTATTCAGCAATGATTGTCGTTTTGGTTCGATTTTTTTGATTTTTTCGGTTTGAAAGTAATAAGTTTGTTAAGGGAATACGCATCTCGATAGACACCGACACCTACTACATGAACAATACAGAAAAGCTATTGTGGATTCAATTAAACAATACTAGAGTTATTATTACATGAACAAAGTGATTTAGTTAAGCAATATTAAAGTCATTATACACCAAAGACTTAAGTAAATTAATTAAAATTTAACAAAATATTTATATATACTATATAAATAATTAAAACAATTATATATATATAATTTCTCGGTTCGATTTGATCATTTTTGCAATTTTTTTAGTAAAACCAAAATCAAACCATTAACAGCCCTAGTAACCAGGTAGCGGAGTAGGGATCATTCAAACTTTTTTTCAGCGAAAATTTATACTATTTATACGTAGAGACAATTAACACTCTTTGTAAATGTTCCTAAAGTCTATAGGAACATTGAATCAAATGACAATTAACGGTTTTAGCACTCTTTTGTTAATGTTCATATTTATTATCACTAAAAGCTATTTTTAAGACAGTGTTCAGATTCTTTGTGTACTTACTTCTTCATATTTTAAACTCTTAAACTCTTGGTGAAAATTCTGGTTATAAGACCATTCAAATCACTATAATAAAAAGGTGGAAATTGTTACTTTGGAAATGTAGTAGCATCAATTAAAATCAAGAACAAAAATTATACCGGGCAAATAATTGAATCAACCACAAAACACAAGTCAAATCAAAGTCCAACTTCCTGCTCTACAGTAAATCTCAAAGAAAATTTAATGGAAACCAATTGCATTATTACAAGAAAAAACATAATATACCTAATTAATGAAATAAAGCTAACAAAAATTGCAATATATGGGGAAAGAGATAGACCTTATTATAAGAAGCTAATTTGAACTTTGAATTAAAAGCCAAAACCACAACCCACGTTAGAAGAGTGATATATTCTTAATTTCCCTTCTTCAACTTATATAGTATATTTAAAATGTGTTTTCAGATGAATTTTGGTTGCTCTCATCTGATTTAATGTGTGTTCAAGTTTGTAAAGAACAAAAATGGAGAATATATATATTTCTGGTAAAGGCTCAAATTAGAATTTTAATTTTATTAATTTTAAATTTTATAATGATATTATATATAATAAATTTATTAATATAAATTCATTATTTGAACAAAATCTATTGAGTTCGTTCGAATTTGGACTGTTACCTCTACCTTTAACTAGGGTTGTTCATGGTTATAGTTATAAAATCAAATCGAACCGCAATCCGAACCAAATCGATTTTAGAAAATCAATATTTAGTTTGGTTTGGTTTTAAATTTTGAAAATCGATACTATTTGGTTTTGTTTTGATTTTACTAAAAACAACTGCAAAAATAACCAAACCGAACCGCTAAATTAGATATCTAAATTTTATAATTATTTAATTCATAAATAAAATATAAATATTTTGTTAAATTTTAATCAACTTAAGTCTTTAACTTTACCATTTTCTCAAGTCCAACACTAAATTTTAGCCAAACTATTATAATCCTAAGTTCAAGTCCATCAAAATTCGTTACTTTAGTCTTTACCTACCCGACCTCACATAAGATAGTCACACTTTTTCTTAATTGAATCACTTTGTTTGTGTAATAATAACTCTAGTATTGCTTAATTGTTTAATTGAACCGACAGTAGTTTTTCTGTGGATTGCTCATGTACTAGGTGTTTTTGTCTGTCGAGATACGTATGTCCTAAAAAAGTTTATTACTTTTAAACCTAAAAAACCAAAAAAATTGAACCAAATCGAATCAAACCGACAATAACCAAACTGACGATTATTTTTTTCGTTTGATTTGATTTTTAGAAATTTAAAAAACTAATTAAATTGATTTGATTTAAATTTTAACGATTTTAATCAATAACAGATTTAAATCGAACCACAAACACCCCTACCTCTTTAATATCGGTGGACATGACATAATATGTTGTGCATGCGTGTCTACTACTACACGAAAACATCAAAAGGAAGTGCTGAGGTGTTATGTTATGCGGTTGCATGTGTCCACTCTCATCCCAATGTGTGGACAAGTCACTTTTAGTTTGCTTCTTTTTATTTATTTTTAATTAATTTTTGAATACGTGTGTTCCATGCGGTTAAAAATATTTTAAACAATATAAATAATATTATATTGTTTCCCATTTTCAAAAAGACACATTAACTTTTTGGGTATCTTAGTATCTCAAAAAAGTATTGAGTATCTTTGTAAAAGGACCATTGTGAGCCATTTTCTCACCTGATAAGACACGCGTGAGCATCACCTGATATTGAATATCTTTCTTTTCTTTTCAATTTCTCAACTTTTCATGTCTCTTCGATTTCTTGGTCAAGTGATAGTGGAGTGGAGATCATCCGCTTTATTTTTGTGATTCTTAGTCAAAATTCTTAGAGGAATAACTAAGTAAACAAGGAGTCGAATGTTAACAAGATAGAGTTTTCTTACCTTACTTGAAAAAGATCATATTTTTAAAAAGAAATTAAATCTTATCAAAAAAATATCTTGATTTCTCAAAACTAAAAGAAATTAAGAAGAAATTAAACCTTAAATAATTTCAAATTAAGTTCTTCGATTGGAAATTATAAACGAATAGTTTTTGGGGAAGATGATAAATTCATCAGAGAGAGTTCCAGCGGCTCTTTTGAGCTTCAACTGGGGAAGAGAGTGAATTTAATAAAGTAAATAATTAATAAAAAAAAGAACTGAAACGTGGTACCGTTTAATTGATTTTTAGCACGAAAAACAGATATTCACAAGTGTGTTGTGCGTGTTCACAAACCAGGTGAGAAATGGGTCAAAAATGGCCTTTTACAAAGATATTCAATATTTTTGTGGGGTAATAGAATGCCCACAAAGTTAAGGTGTTTTTGAAAACTCGGGATAATTTCAGTGGTAACTTTATGTCTTTGCATATGTTATATAATAAAATTAAAGGTAAAAATATAAGCTCAAATTATTGAACAATTAAACTATTTCAACCGACATTTATATTATCGAATGAAAGTAATATTTCGTAGATATTATTCACAAAGTCGATGTCTTCTTAATGATTATTAGTAGATTATATGTTATCAATTTCATGATGTATATCGAAAAAAAAATAGTTATTTATGATATATAGAGTACTTAATAATTAAAGATATAAGAAAATCTAATTAATGAACATAAATAATGAGTCCCTTCATATGTATGTGCATTTGGTGAAAATAATATTATTAATTTTTGTTTGTGTTGCGATAGCCATGCACTGACTCACATTACTTCTTTTAATTTTTGGATTAGTTATGTGTCAATGGAACCTCATGAATTTGGTTGATAAGAGTACCAATGAAAATTTACCATATGTCTCATAGTAAGTAATAGTACTATATAGATTCAACTTTCTTATGCACACGAGACATGATTTCTTTCATTTTGAAGCTCATGGGGTCATGTACAGATGATTTGTTCTGCATTTTGGTGACTATCTTGGGATGGGACATATGAATTTGCACTTTTGTGGTTGAAGCCTTGATCCCAATTATCATGGCTCATGTATCTTCACCCTGTATTCTGCTGCTCTTTGTTTCAATCTTGATTTTCTTGATATTACCGTTAAGATTCTTGATTGAAACCTTGATAGTTCGGACGGAAATCCTCCGACTGATTGTTCACATAATGAGTTTCATTCTCATAAGTATAGAAAGCTTCCTCATTCCTTTATCCTTGATCATTTGCAGTCATATAACAATCTGTCTCAATCGTTATGAGTAGGCCATTGGTGAAAGAAATTGGATCAGATTTTTTTTTAGGTAGTGACTTAAAAATTCTAGGCTAGGCCAGTCTTACAAAAAATTTGGACGAGGTGAGGTCTAGGGAAATCCGAAAATGATTTGGGTGATATGTCTAGGTTTGAATTATATTTTCTAGTAGCCAAGACAATAAGGAACTCATCATATGGCTTTTCAGAATCGAATTCGGATGAGTAAAACTTCCGAAATCAAACTTGGCGTGAAAGAGTTAGTGTAGAACATCAAGGATCGAAGGTATGTCGTGAAATGGGAGCTTTTGAAGAGGTTTACGAGTCTCTGATTCCGTGCAAGTCGTTATGGCGGCTGGCATGCCACTATAGCGGGACGTCCGTGCAGCCGTTATAGCGGTTGTGTTGGCGCTATAGCGAGGGAAGCCACTATGACGGTTGTGTAGGAGCTATAGCGGGGGAAGTTGCTATGGCGATGTCACAATAGCATAGTAAGTCGGGATTTTATGTAGAAAAGTCTCAAAAAATCTTATTTTGTTGCAACTTCGTTCTTGAAATTGAGAGGGGCGATTTAGGGCCATCACCCATTTTTCCACCAAATTCTTCTATAAAGATAAGTTAGTTACTTCCCTATTTTGTAAATTGATTCTTAAGCCTTAGAATCTAAGGTATTGCTCTTGGGAGAGGATTTTTGTTTGTTTCATGGTGGGAAAAGCCCTAATTTGGAGTAGAATGATTATAAATTTGCCTGAGGTTAGAATTTGAGTATAATCTAGATATTTTAGGCCATTAATTATTGATTGTTATGTTTTATTATTTGCTTAGACCAAGAACAAGTCAAGACATTGCAAAAGGGGAAAGTTTGAATTCTTTAGAGGTTCCAAAGGTTTGATTCAATGTAGGTGATGGTTGTGTGTTTTCCCAGTATGTAATGTATGCATGTCTACTGCTTTGTAGTATTACTTGTGCAATGCATGTGATGAAACTAAAAAGGTAATGTGAAATAATGACCTATGTTGATAACTTCATGTAATGAACATGTTAATTGCTTGTGGTTTCAAGTGTAGTTGTTCATTGTGATCATGGTTGTGTATGTTGTTTGTGATTTATGGTTGACTCGGGTGCCACGTCGGTACGAAATACTAACGGTTAGCTCGGATACCACGCCTGGCATGAATCATTTACGATTGGCTTGGATACCGTGCCGGTACTCTAACAGTTTGTGAGTGGGTTCCATGAGAGAACCAGATTTGCATGTTGGTTCCATGAGTGAACCATGTTTACTTTTTCATGATGTGATTGTCGTATGTCAGTCCATGAGTGGCCGAAATTCGTGTTAAAATGTTGAGATGGTCCTTGTATAGACTGGGATTGCATGTTAAACACTGTAGATGATGTCTTAGGGATTCGTGAGAGGACCAGGGATGTGCATTTGTGATCACGTGTGACATGTTTCATGCATTGGTTGATTCAGGATATTGTGATTTAGAATCTGTATTATGTTGTGATTGATGATATATGTGTTGGCCTGTATTACTATTCTATGGTTACTTAGTTACATTCATATTTTAAATCTATTTGCATGATTCTACCAGTACACGGTTGTTGTATACTGATACTGCACTTATTTTTTTTCTTGTTGAGTACATGACATATTTAGGCACCTGATACGAAACCTCAGTTGAAAGACGTTTGACCTTTGAATCCAAGGGTGAGCTGTTGATCCAAACGGCCATAGATTTTTCTCTACTTCTTTATCCCTCTTTTCTGACACAAATATTTTTTTAGACTGTTAGGTTAATGTTTTCTAGATTCGGGGTTGCATTCCCGCTCTTGACAATTTAGAATTCTAGTATTATGACTTTCAAATTCTAGAGGTTGAATCCCACAATCGTTAGGATGATTTGTTAAGTTTATGGGAACTCAATTTTTTATTTCCTTTCAAATGTTTTCTTAGTATTTTTATAAAGTAATTGCTGAGTTTTTGGCTAATATCATTCTTGAACTATGACTTAAATCGAAAGTACATCTTTGTGTTATATAGGTGAACAAAAAACATCCTTACACTATCCAAAAAGTTGCAAGATTCATCCTTTTGTCTATTTTTTTAAGAAAATCACCCCACTAACAAAAAGAATGTGTCAAGTTGAATGAATATATGTACACATGGTTAAGCTAGTCAAGTTATTTTTCTAATTTTTAGAAATTGAGGACTTAAACCATATTCAGAGAAAATATATTCAAATTCTAAATAGTCGTTGTAAAAACTATGGCCAAATACAACTCCAACTTCTAAAATTTCAAATAAAGTATTTTTTTTTTCCTAACTAAATGCTCAAGTAATTTTACTAATATTTTCCAGTATTTCTGTACATTGTATAAAATGTGAATTGCATTGTATATAACGTACATACATACTGAATATTTTATTAAAGAAAATCTCTAATTTGTTGGGCATAATATTTTTAAAATTAATTTTTTTACATAATCTTTCTAACCATCGGAACATACTGTATAAATATTTCAAGACTTATGTATTGTTGCAAGTCAATTTATTTGATGATGCAAAAAGAAAAAAAAACATACAAACTAACAACACACAAAATTTAAATTATGAGAATGAAAGATTCATTTCCTATCCATATCCTTATTCTTTCTAGGTAACTTTGATCTTCTCGTCGTGGCTAAAACATGATCAAATTAAATATATATATGTATATATATATTGGGTCAATCAGTTTCTTGACAAAAATAGACTGAAGGTTAATTCTTGTTATTTTTTGGATAGTATACAGATGTTTTTTGCTCACTTAGATAATACAAAGATGTACATTAGATTTGAGTCATAGCTAAGGAATGGTTTTAGCCAAAAACTCTTAATTTGCTCTATTTAAGGGTTGTTGGGTTAGGAAAATAGTTCTCCTAGCAGAGGGTCAGGATCACCTTTTGGATTGGAGAACCATCACATATTTGGGCAAATCTTAATCTGTTTCATCAAATGTGCCATCTTTTTCTTTTGAAAAAAGACATAAGTAACCCCCCCCCCCCCATTATATTCAAAATTTCAGCGGCACACATAAATTTAACTAGGGTCTTATTATTCTCTTAAACTATTTTAAATGAAATAAACACACCTAGATGATGATGTGGCATAGAGAGAGAGCATACTCTCTTGGAGGCAAGTGGGCTGCGAAAAAATTGGACACATGTCTTTTTTTAATTTGTCATTTTACAATTAGTTAGTACACATAACTATTGACATTAAAACTTATGTATATTTAATTATTTTCATTTCTTTCTTTGTAAAATATTCATTTCCCTCCTCATTTTGAACTTCTCTTTCTCTTTCATTAATTTCTTACTTTTTAACTTTAAATTATTTTAAAAAAATTACTTGTATTTTTAAAAAAAATCTGCAACAATAATTTTTTTAAATGTGTCATTTAATTTTAACGTTTTAAATTATTATTTTTTATGTTTTATTTGATTTTATTCATTTATTTTGATATTCATACGAAATTAACTTATTTTAAATACAAGACATTTGAAATCAAATCTAAAGGAAATATGAAGAAAATAAAATAAACAAATTAATAAAGTCAATAGAAAAAATGAGAAAAACAATGAATGAAGGTAAAAAAAATGAAGAAAAAAAAGTTTAAATACGAAGCAATTTTTTTCTAAAAAAATGATGTGTATCAACTTAGTTTAAATACAAGGTAATTTTTTTTTAAAAAAATTATGTGTATCAACTTACTTTAAATATAGATTAAAGAAAATAAAAAAAATAAAAAATAAAATATTACAACGTGGCGGTGCATGTTATACAAACGCAACCAACTTACTTGATTGAATGTGTCATATCAGCACAAAAAGTGCACAAAAATACAGAAAATATGAGTTTGAGGGGGGGGGGGGGAGTTAATAGGACCCTAATTATATTAAGATGTGTCACTGAGATTTCGGTCCATACTAGAGTGAAGTACTTATACCTTATCCCTTTTCTTTTTGGCCTCTGCTTTAAGTTTTTTTTTAACAGCTTTCTGGTTGATGCACTACTAACCACCTTAGCTTCCCTAGTGTGTCTAGCCCTGTTGGTCTTAGTCATTCTGTTAAGCATAACATCGGTTTTATCATAAGTATGACCCATCAGCGAATCTATTACATCATTTTTTGCTACAAACTTGTTGACTGCATACAATGATTTGTAGAACCTTTCTAGCAACACTTCATTTGGTAGCTTGTAATTCGGACATTGAACTATCTTCTTTTTTAAATCTGAGTCAAACCTCTTGTAATACCTCACCCAGCAATTATCTGAAGTTGATTATCTCATCCCTAAGATGAATATGTCTGCTTGGAGGAAACACTCAAGACAAAAAAAATTATGAATATTTTAACCAAATCAAATAGTAGAAAAAACTTATTTATAATGAGATGTTATAAATAGTAAAAAAGACTTAATTTACCACGAGATGTTATAAGTAGTAGAAAAGATCCAATTTACTATAACATGTTTTTACTCAAAGATGATAGAAATTTGGGAATTTTATTATTTATTTAATTAATTATATTTTTCATAATATTTTAATTTAGTATAGGAATATAATACGTCCTCCATTTCATATTTTTACGAAACCCTCTCCTTTTTAGCCCATCCCAATAGTATGTCACCTAATCACCTTATTATTGTACTTAAAAAAAATAAAATCACACAATTATCTTTTAGAATTTATTTAGACCATAAATTTAAAAAAAATGAAAGGAGGGAGTATGATATATATAGTACTACTAGTAAATACTTCCATATTTTTGGGCCTCAACATTGGGGGCCAAGGAAAAGGATTCACCTGCCTTACCTCATCTTCTTCTAAATAACTTCAAGTATTAGCTTTCCTTTTCTTGGTTTCTTCATCCTAATTGCAAGGCATATACCATTATTTAATTGCTATTTTGGAGTTAATGGAAGTGAAAGACACAAGTTGTACTTCATTGGGTTATGGAAAACCTCCATGGATTTTTAAGGGCAGGCAAGTGTTGTATTCATTTATCTTACAAATTGTTAGTCTTGTGAATATAAATCAGCCAATAATTTTAATGTTGCAGTGCTTTATATCAGCTTCATCTTGTCAAAGCAGAGAAAGCTAGAGCTTTCATTCCTAAAGAGTGCAGACTAGTTGAGGCATTTGGGTATCCATTTTTAATTTTTGTAGGTTTTGTTTGGAATACCAATTTGTGTTTAATTTCTACTACTTTACTTGCAGATATACTCTTGGTGGGTTCTTTCTTGCTAGCTATGATGACAGTCCTGCTGGAATTTTCGATGAGGTTTCGTGTTGTGTATTATAGTTTTGTTTAGTAGACCAAGTGATTTGTTTGTATTATTTAAGTTGAATTATTTCATTCTATATTGTAAGGCTGCCTGCTTTAATTTGTACAGGATTGTGATAGATTAGATTAAAGAATTCTGCTTTTTAGTTTAGTTAATAGTATTATTCTAATGCAAGTTGTTCAGCTTGTGGTGATTGCAGGATTAGTGTGGAATCCACCTACATCTTGTGCGTAAGTATTTTGCTCTTCCTCTGCTTAGTACTAGTTATATACATTATGAAATAATTTTGGAATTTCTACTTCTTGTGAAAACTGAGTATGGCCCCAACCAAATCAATCTGGACTCGTCGTTTAGATTCAATTTGACTTCTTTAATGTTCCTTTTATTGCTTTCTTTCTTGTCCTGAAATTTAAGATCCTTCTCGGCTGTGTTTGGTATGAAGGAAAATGTTTTCTTGGAAAACAAGTGTGTTTCTTAGTTCTTACTTAGTTTCTAGTGTTTGGTAAATAAGCAAGAAAATATTATCCCAAGAGCATTTATATGTTATCTAGCCAAATATTAGGGAGGCGGAATGGGATGGGGAGTGGGGTTTGAGAGTAGCGGGGGTGGGATGGTCAAGGGGTGTGGGTTGGGGATTAGGTGGGTGGGGAGGAGACAATAACTTGGAATGTCATTTATGCAACTTGTTTTCGCAACTTCCATATGGGGAGTCATTTTCCTCATTCTTAAGGTACTTGCTTTTCTAGAGAAAATGTTTTCCGGACAATTTGACCAACCAAACATAGGGAAATTGAAAAACATTTTCGAGAAAATGTTTTCCTCCATTCCAAACACATTTCTCTTGTGTCTACTTTTTCTCCTTCTCTGGTGGTTTAGAAGGGGGAGTTTCATTGAAGCTCCGCATACTAACTGGTTGATACTACTAATTTAGCTGTCATGAGTAAATCATTGAACAATAGGAAAAAATTGGGTATAATCCATGTAAACCTTATTCCCAACATTTTATTATCCTATAAATAATTTAGAGAGATTCTCAGTAGGGAGTGCTTTCCCCCTTTGTGGACCTTATGTTGTGCCAATCTAGATTAGTTGAGGCAGTTTGTTTCAGATACCGAATGGTTAAACTAAAAACTATTTGTGTATGCTAACAAATATATTTTTGTCAATAATAGATGGGCTGCCAGAGTGCTGGTGGGCAGTGATGAGGCATGCCTTCATGGACGGAAGGTAGGTAGAGATCACTTTCTGATATACATCTGTACTCCCAACCTCAGTGTTAAATAGAATGACTTCTTTTAATCAATGATTAAAAGAGTAATTTCCAACATGAAGGCTTGAAAACCAATAAAGATAGGCACTCACTAGACGTTCTTACTAAGAATCTAGTTTGCATCACTAATTTGATTTTTGTACATTGCATGGTTTTGAAATAATCTTAATCATATCTCCTGTGTAACAGGTTGTAGGTCTTCCAAGCCAAGTTGCCAGGTTTTCGAAGGTACATCTGAGTTGGTAGATTGGATCTTCTGTTGTTGAACATTTGAGTTGTAATTTTGTATATCTTCATCATGCAGTTCAACTCTCCTGGTCAAGCTTTCGCAAAATGCTTTCAAATTACCTTATTCTTCTTAAACAAATACTCTTTTCTGCCATGTTGGCTATGAATTTCCTTTTTCCACAAGTTATGCACATGGTTTTTACTATACTCTTTCTAAAGGTATACTGAAGGTAGCTGAAAATGTAGTTCTAGCCAATATTTATCCAATTACTCGGCTAATGTTTAAAAAAAAGTGATATATTCTGAACAACAACTCACTTTGTTGACCTGCATGCAGAAAATTACAGCACTTCCACAGACACCGGAAAGTAAATCAAGCAGTTTTCTAAGAAGGATTGGCTTGAGGACATCTTCTTCTAACTATAAGAATCACATGGACGTAGAAGTGACTGAAATAAAGAAACAGACAGCAATGAGTATCTGCAACATCAACGTTAATGCCACTGGTAAATAAGATGACACTGCATTATTTCTTGATAGATTAAATTCATAATTCAATTGTTGTTCGTCTGAAACTTCCGTTGTAGAAATAGTTGTGAAGTCTGATTCAGCACATGGTCTAACTAGCCAACTAGGTAGTTCCTTTATTCAATAGAATAAGCAATCAATTCCTCCGTTCTTGCATTGTAGCCTAATATGCTCTTCTGCATATCCTAACCAAGGGAGGGAGTGTTTGCAAAATCTTGCAGTTTGAATGTTTGACCAGTAGCTGGTTATTTGGAAACTTCATCTCAAATATCATACCCATTTTAATATTTGGTGTATTACGTCTCAATATCTTAGTGTGGAATCCACCTACATCTGTGGAATCAACTCCTCCGTTCTTGCATTGTAGCCTAATATGCCAATCCCAATATGCTAACCAAGGGAGGGAGTATTGGCAAAATCTTGCAGTTTGAGTGTTTGACCAGTAGCTGGTTATTTGGAAACTTCATCGCAAATATCATACTCATTTTTTAAATGTTACAATGTCCATTGGGAATTGGCAGCTTCTCAGCAGGATTCTAAGGGATGGATGGGTCCACTTATCAAAATGTCACTACCAAACTTCAGGTAATTGTTTCTATCTTGGTCCTTACTCCTTGGGGTGTTTACCCTTGAAGTAAATTTGGACTTGTAACTAGCAGTTCTGCTTGAAATTTCAGTGGACGGACGAAGTACAATTCGAATCTCCTCAAGTACTCTTGCCAGATTGAGTGCAGGTCTGTGCTTCTTAGCCCGACCTATTCATTGCCATATATCTCTCTGCTAATATTCCATGTCACTTGAGCAAGTGGAACTGAAGCATCTTCTTGGCCACTAATTGACATTAGAACTCGCTGTTAGGGCTAGTGATTTGTGGTTTTTCACTTTGCATATGTAGGGTAAGAGCAGTGCAACCAGCAAAAGTCTCGGGACCATCTGCATCGGATGCAGACAAGGAAAATTCATCTGAAGATCAGAGCTCAAATGTGGAATCAGTAAGCAGAGTGCCCACTGGGACCAAGAGAAATTTCAGCATATCTGTGATGCTGTCCAAGCCCATTTTGGCTTTAGAATTCAATCATCTGAAAATGAGAGTTGAGACTCCTACTACAGTTACCGCGTATTCCCATAATACTACTTGACTAGTCATTGATATCTTTTACATGCCTAATAAGATTGTTGATCTTCTAATTTATGTATGTTCATTTATAAAATAAATTACTTTTGTTCATTCAATTGTTGTCACTATCAGAAAACTTGGTCATTTGCACCTTGTACAATGACAATCACATATACAAGAGGCTTATTTTGATCAGTGATCTTGTTCTTGCACTCTATTTGCTATACAAGATAAATGTTAAGGAGGTACAGCAGAACTTGGCTCAAAGCATTAATGATAGAACTTAATACAGTAAATATATGGAAAATCTCAGATCCAGTAGCTTTACACATTCAAAAAAGGCCAGCAGAAAATGATTATAAGTCAGTTGGAAGGCCTGCAGTTACTTATGTACACCAAAAATAGCCTAATTGAAATATACAATCATGTTCACAACCAATGGAGAGTTGAAGGTTAACTTATAGCTACATCTCATAGCAACTTCCTCTTCAAGCTGCCATTGCCAATGCCAGCATCACCAATTTCAGGGGAGTTATCAACTTCTGAAGCTTTGTGTAATACCTTGCCTCGGTTCCTTGACAATTTCTTGACCCAAGTGATATGTAACATTCGTTGAGAATCATCCATGACAACTGGTTTATTAGCTTCAGTAAAGACTGGATTCACCAATATGTCTCTGTTTGGTTCATTAGCTTCAGTAAAGACTGGATTCATCAATATGTCCCTGCTTGGCATCCGCTCTTCTCCATCTGGTACTGCATTCTTCATCAGCTGTGTGCACAATGATCATTTGGTTATAATGTTAGACCAAGAAGCAAAAGTAATATGTGATTATATGGTAAGTTCATCGATTGCTCGTGTAACAAAGAAACAATCTGGACTCTTGCACATGCATGTCACAAAAAATCAATCATAGACAAAATTATATACTGTAGTATCTCCCTACCTCCCAGTCAGCAAAATCCAATCTGAAGACGAAGTGGCTGTATTTAACTTCACCAGATTTAACTAAATTGGCATCAGGACCATTCCTTGGAGCTGAGAAAGGAAGAACATTAGAATGTTAAAAACAAACTACAGAAATAAAGACTATAGGACATACATAAATTGCACAGTAAATGAAAGATTTAGAAAGGTATCTTACAAAGAAAGTGAGATCCATTTTCATCTACATCTATGACAACCCGTCCATCTTTCACTAGAAAAGATAGCGCAAATAAATTCTCAATGCTTTGTGCAAAGGATTTTCTGTTCATTATGAGATTCTCAAGCTTAACTCTCATCTTCTTCCTTAGGATTTGAAACATAGTTGATATGTTGCTGTCTGTATCTGTTTTCTCCTCCGTAACATCAAGCTGTGATACAAGGCAGAATACATCATTGTGTCATGTTGGAAGGTCATAGTATCAAGCAGATACACTGAATTTAACTCAAGCAGCCATTTATGCTTCTAGTAAATAAACAACTACTGCACCTCAATCCCAAACAACTATAGCAAATTCCCTTACTTTGTGTCCAAGACAATACTTTGAATCCAAATTGGACATAAAGTTAGGGAATTTGCTATACGCACTCATGCATCAGTATTCAAAACACACAAAACTCTTACATGTACACTTTTAAAACAGTAACAGCATAGTACACAAAATATGAGAAAGACCATACCTCTTTAGGTTGAGTATGCAAGTAAACCTTTGTGCGTGGTTTACGTGTAGTATACTTATGTTGCTTAACTTCACAGTTCATGGGTCCAATCCTTCAGAATAAAGCAACAAAGAAAGCACATAAAAATGCAAGAACAAGTCCCCCATGCACTAACTAAATAGTGAGTGCTATGAATCAAGAAAAAGGTTGCCAAAACAAAACTTACATTGTGTGGCAACCTCTTCCATTTCTAAAAATTGGTGAAACAGTAAACCCAATTTTCTTCCAGCCTACTGTATTTTCATTTGGAGAGAGCCCTTTTTCATGTTTTCCACTTCGTGGCCCAAAGGCTTTGAGCAAAGAGGAAATGAATATATAAGGTGTAACATCATCAGCAGAATGTGATCCAACTGAAGCCACCAAAGTTCTGGTGAGATCAAACAATGCCTCTGCATCTGCAACTTGCTCTCTTGGCTTTTTGACTAGCAATCAAACACAATGATAAATAAAGTAAATATTTTTTTTATAACTAATAAGTATATAAGCAAAATTTCGTTAAGAATGTTCAATTCTGCCTTATAAAGTTGGAAAATGTACAAACTCTAGCTTTAGGACTTTAAAGCTTTTTCAAGGATGCAACATTAAACAAGATAGTAGCACCAAACAATTCTCCCAATGTTACAACAATCTACCACAATAAAAGTAAAATAATTCTTTACTTCCACAAGGTAGGGGTATGGTCAACATACACTCTACCCTCACTCAAGGGAGTCAGTTGAACAACCTTCATAAAAAAAATCATAATATACATATATAGAAAATTATACAAATCAAAAAATATTTTTAATACACATATATTAAAAAATACTCATATCTCTCTTGTGAGATTTCACTGAGTATGTGGTTTTAATAAAAGTAAGATAATAACTTCTTCAAGAAAGTCCATAATTTCATCAAAGAATGTAACTTTACTCAAAACTTGGTGTATTTGTTTCTTGTTCTTAAAAACTTTCAAGCACCATTTGCAAAATCTTGTAAATATTCAACATAAAGATAAGAACTTTCAAGCACCATATGCGAAATCTTGTAAATATTCAACATAAAGATAAAAACTTTAACATCTAAATACCATCATACTCGAGATTAAAGAACAAGAAACCCATCCATAGTCACACCATAATAATAATTGAAAAAAAATACCTTCATTATGAGAGTTTTCAATTTCATTCATAATTTCCTTGAACTTCTCCGAATCAACACTCCCAATATCATCTTTCCCCTCTGTATAACACATCAAGAAACAAAAAAAAACATTTTTTTTAACAAAATAAGAAAAAAAAACTCAAAGGCCAATAAAAAAATAGATTTTTTCCCCAAAAATTACCAGAAATACTGCTTTGTATAGCAGAGTATTTGCAATGAACTACTCTTGCTTGAGATATGGATTGCTCAGTGAAACCGTTCAACTCCTCTTGAGTACTCTCAGCAATTTTTTTTTTTTAATTAATAATTTTTTTTTACTAAGTAGATGATGATCAATAAAATTGTGTCTTCTTTTTAAAGGGAAAACAAGAAGTTTATTTTGGGAACAATTACGTAAAATGGGGGGAGGATTTCCCGCTTGTTTGAATGTTTTACCACTAAGGTAAATTTCCTTTTATTTTAGGTTTTGGTATTTTTACTTTTACTTTTTTGGGTAGGAGATTTATAAGGTAGGTATTCAACCATTACCAATAATAAAAGTTGGAAAAACTACGACATGATATTGCTGTTGGAAGGTCAAAAATACTTATTTTTTTAAAAAAAATAATTTGTTTTGAAAAATAAGATATTTGACAAATCAATAAAACTGCATATCCCTTCTATATTTACATATTTCCCCATATATCCCTTATTAATTAATTAACATATCTCATAACTTTGGTAAAAGTTTCATTTAAGAATTTTATTTTTATATAATATTTTTTTATTATTTTACGTTTATTATCATCTTTATATTTGATATTTTTAATTATTTTTAAATCATCATATCAATATTATATCAATATTTAATTATTTATATTATTTATCTATGTATAATATTGATTGAAAAATTGAATATGTACATATTAATTCAATAAAAATAAAAGTTTGCTTAAATTTTTTATAATAGATATTTAAAATAATCTTCATATTAAAAATGCATTGATACTTGTCATTTTTTGTATTTGACACTTAAAATAACTTTTAAAAAAGGATTAGTCAAACACGATTTGCTTATCAAAAGTAGGGGTGTGCACTATTTGGATCAAACAGAAAAAAACAAACCAAATTGAACCGAATTCTAATTTGGATTGGGCTTTTAGTTTTTTGGTTTGGTTTTGGATTAATAATTTACTTTGTTTGGTTTGGTTTCGGATTTACAAAATGATTTACAAAACTAAAAACCAAAAAAATTGAATTATATATATATATGTGTGTGTGTTTAGAATTAAGTTGGTGTTAACCACTTTTGTCCCTTTTTAGTTATTGTCTCATTATGATTTAGTTTAGTTTTTATGTTTGGACATCTATAATTGATATACCTTTAAGTATTGTGTTTTATGTTTTACTTGTGATATACATACTATATAAATATAATATATTATTATTTTCAAATTACAAATATAATTTTAATTAAGTTTCTAATTATTGAAACAATCGAATAACCGAACCGAAAAAAATCAAACCGAAAAGAGAAAAACCAAATCAAACTAAATTTATTTTGGTTCGGATTAGGTTACACTTCTCTAAAATTAAAAACCGAAAAACCCAAACCGAAAAATCGAATGCACACCCCTAATCCAAAGCATTTTTCAAATGAATTAGCCAAACACAAATTGTTTTTTATCAAAAACACTTTTCTGAAAAACTATTTTTCAAAAGTGCTTTTAAAAATAAGCAGATTTCAGTAGCAATCCCAAGCAGGCCCTTAGTATAAGTACCCACGCATTACATTACGTGGACATATTAATTTTTATTATTTTAATTTTATAAATATTTACATGTTTGTCCTTTATTTTTATGTTATATTAATAAATTCATATTTTTTTCTTGTTAAGAATTTATTAATTCAAACTTTTCACATAAAATATTAAATATCATAAGATTAAATGACATGTTGGTATATTTTGTATATATTTTTTCGAATTTAAAAGTTTCAAAATATTCTTTACATTCCTAAATTTGTGTGAAATTATAATAGAAAAAATAATACTTACAATAATTTCTATTTTTATTAACGAAGAAATCTCGAGAAAATTTAATAATTCTTCTAATGTCCTATTAATAATAATGATTTGAAAATATTTATGATCATTATTAAAGTTTCTACACAATTGAGATAAAAATTGAACCTGTATACAAATAAAAACATTTTTAAACCAACAAAATAGTTATGTGCATTATTAGAGAGTACCTTCCAGTGTTATAATTATCCTACAATTATGAAAAAGCTAAAATCGTTTGTCAATTGTTAGTTGTTTCACAATTTTGTTAAATGGCCTAATATTTTTCACCTTTTCTTTAATAATTCCTAATTACTTAAATGGTAATTTCTAAATGATCAAATGGCGTATTATGTATTTCACTTTTGACAAAATAATTTCGATTCTTTGAAACCATGTAATATAAGAAATCTCCTTTGTACCATTTTATTTTTAGAATCTCTGTACATTCTATAGGTTTATAGATTCCAAAAGTTAAAGAGAGTTCATTTATTTTAAGTACTATATCAACATAGTTTATGTAAATAAATTCAAATTCCTAAATTTTAGTTACATTATGTGTAACTATTTTCCAAGAGTATTTTGTAGAAATA
Source organism: Solanum etuberosum (assembly GCA_029582245.1). Classification (NCBI taxonomy): domain Eukaryota; kingdom Viridiplantae; phylum Streptophyta; class Magnoliopsida; order Solanales; family Solanaceae; genus Solanum; species Solanum etuberosum. Next base: position 1,597 of record JAJONR010005519.1, on the reverse strand, counting down.
TAATTTCATAAAAATAGGTAGTTCCACAAAATAGGCTTAACTGATTTGTGAATTTTTTTTATTCCATTTTGAACGTTTTTTTGTTTGGTTTCAATTAAAATTATCCTTAATATTAAAAGTCAAATTATTAACAAATAATTTGTAAGAGTTAATTTTTTTTTATCGCTATTACATTGAAGGCATTGGTTATGACCGTTCATGTAAAATTTAATATTGTAAAGCCTGAAATTATACAGAAAATCAAAGTTAGTAATCGACAAAAAAGCATGAAATGTTTATTGTTATATAGTCATTAATTAAAACAAAACTTAATAAATACAAATAAAAGTAATTCAAAAATAAAAAAAAAGGAAACGAAAGTTCAATAATTACTTTATAAAGATATTTATATTGAATTAGAATTCTATTCTTTTTTTCAGGTCACTTCCAATTCTTTTTTTTAAAGCAACAAAAACTTTGCGTACTCTAATGACTTCATATATACTCAAATCACTTGTCATTTTTTTTTAGCAACTTTCACATATAACAAACATAAAAATCATATTTGTATGTTATAGCTATAGTTTGCATAATTGCGTTCCATAGCAAATTTTATATTTGCTATGGAGCTTTTGATTTGTATAATTCGCTAGATACATTCAATTTTATACAAATTGTTCAGTTTTGTATAAATTCATTTATACATTGTAATTTATATAATAAGATTGTATTTGTATAATTATAAGTGTATAGGACGAAAATATATGTATTTGTATTTGTATATACACTTTTCTCTCGCTTTATACAAACACAAACACATTTTATACATTTATATACCGAATGGGTAATTGTATACCGAAAATGACTAATTGTATACCGAACCTGTAATTACCGGTTCCCGTCGTTATAGAAAAGCCTACGGAGAAAATTTTGGGCCGGAAAACTTTTTGGTAGTACCTTGAAATTTCCAACCTAGTCCATATTTGGACGAAATCGGAGTCAGTAAGGTCTAGGGAAATCTGGTAACAAACAGGAGATCAAATTATGAATTTGATCATATGAGCAGATAGCTAAGTCGTTAAGGAACCCGTATGACTTTACAGAATCGAATTTGGGCGAACTCACGAAAATGGTCTTAGCGTGAATGGGTATTTTCTGAGTGTTGTGGGGTGAAGGTGTGTTGTGAATTGGGGGTTTGAAACTCTTAATTTAGCTCTCTGTTTTCGTGCAAGCCGCCAAGATGGGATTTTCCCGCTAGGGCGGGGCCGCTGTGGCGGGGCAGACCCGACTTAAAGTCAGAAATAAACCCCAAAAACGTTTTATTCTGCAATTTTCGACCTTGAGAGCTAAGGAACGAACCCAGGTGTTTTCTTGACAGTTTTTCACCATTCTTGAGGCTAAAGGTAAGGTTTTCACTCCCCGAATCTATTTTTCGATCCGTAGAACTTAGTTTCTTAGGTAATTATCGATGGGGGAGGGTTTTGATCTGAGATTTATAGTGGAAGAAACCCTAAACTGGGTATGGGGATCAAGGGTTCGACCTAGGGTTACTTTATTGATTATAATTCGGGTATTTAGGTCTTGTTTATTGATCCTCGCATTATTATTATTGTTTGTA